>VYZV01000028.1:19028-42522 GCA_013401275.1 Pandion haliaetus
CGGGGTTTGCGGAGCCGGGAGAGCTCTGAGCGCGTTCGGGCGGGAGAGCAGCGGGCGGGGAACGTGGCGCCTGCGGAGGCGGCCGTGAAGCCGCCCGAGCCAGGCGGGACCTCCCAGGATCGCATCTGGAGAGCTTTCGGTGCTCTTCCAGCTTCGGAGGCGGGAGGGAGAGAACTGCAGGCGAATACCCATTCCCTCGCTAGTCTCCAGAGTGGCCAGCGAGCGGAAGATAGTCTGCTACACGTGCTGCAAGAGGAGTGACGCATCGCCTCTGCGTCGGGTTTCCCCTCATACCGCTTCTGTTTCTCTTAGGCACCATGCCTGCCCTCAGACCTCTCGTGAAACCTACGATCGTCAAGAAGAGGACCAAGAAGTTCATCCGCCACCAGTCCGATCGCTATGTCAAGATCAAGGTAAAAAGTCACTGGAAGGTGCTTAGAAAATGAATTCTGGGACAGTCGGGCGCAGTCGCTTTTAAGGTTGATGGCGAATCGAAGCATGAAGGGCCGGGGCTGAAACAGTGGGCCGTGCCGTAGCAGCCCGGCACGGTGGATCTTCCTGGAGCTCGGTTTTGGCTAGAGCTGTTACCGTGAGGCAGGCGTTTTCAGACTGATCTCGGTTTGTAACTATTGAATATTTTCTGCGTTTCTTCAGCGCAACTGGCGTAAACCAAGAGGTATTGATAACAGGGTTCGCCGGCGCTTCAAGGGTCAGATCCTGATGCCCAACATTGGCTATGGCAGCAACAAGAAGACGAAGCACATGCTGCCCACGGGGTTCAGAAAGTTCCTGGTCCACAACGTCAAAGAGCTGGAGGTGCTCATGATGAGCAACAAGTAAGTCTGCCGGGCCCGTGCGCTCCCTGCCTCACGCCGAACAGGGCGCTGGGGCCGCACGCTGCCCGTCCCGGAGCAGCGCTGGGCCGGGAGTTGGCACCGAGGTGCAGTCGGGGCGGGAGACGCGGGGAGCTCTCGCTGTCGAGAGCACGGAGGTCGTCTTGGTTTCCTCGGTGCTGCAGCGCCGCGGGTGTCCCGGGGCTGGCAAACCCCCACTTCCGCAAAACCACGACGTTACCGTGCTGCCAAACGGTGCTGCACCTGCCGCGCCCTGGTAAAATAGTGGTCGATCGGGACTGTGGCTTCCCATCTGTTCCGACACAGGCCTAAACCTACTTGCAGCCCCTGGTTTCAAAACAAAGTAATAAGAGCAATAATTAACGCCATTAAAAACTACCTCTTACTGACTCGGCATTCACAAGGAAAAAAGCAGAAAGGTTGAGCCGTTGTGGAGCCGAGCTCCCGCTTCGGGCCAGAACGGGTCGGCCTTGGCGAGGGGGGTGGGCAGCGCGCAGTTCAGTTCTCAGGCGGTGATGTGTCCACGTGCCGCCGGCAGGACGGCTCCGGAGTGCTTTGTCTTGGCTGCTGCCGGCACCGTTGGGCCGAGCCTGACGCGCGGTCTGTTTCCGACAGGTCGTACTGCGCAGAGATCGCTCACAACGTGTCTTCCAAGAACCGGAAGGTCATCGTGGAGAGAGCCGCTCAGCTCGCCATCAAGATCACCAATCCCAATGCCAGACTGCGCAGCGAGGAGAACGAATAAACCGGCTCCGCATCTGAGATGTATTTAATAATAAAGTGTAAAAGCAAACTCGGGTGGCTGTCTTGAACGGCCAACGGGAGAGGTGTCGGCTTGCTGCCTGGTGCGGAGGGGCGGCAGCTGGTGCTGGGGCTCAGCGGACCGCGGTGTGGCTCCGGTGCAGCCAGTGTGTGAGCCCGGCTGCCTGAGGGTGGACTCGCAGGAGCGCCTGCGCTCGTGGTTGTGATTTGCGATGTCACCATGATAGTGAATTCAGATGTGCACACAGCTTCAAGTATATTTTTATTTTTTATACCACTCAAACAAGGGATGTTCTTTCACACGGCACTATAAATACTTTTCACATCAACCACTCTGTCAAAAAAAGGAAAAATGAAAGCTTATTACAGCTCTGTGGCTACCAGAAGTGTGTCATGGTGGCCTTGTTCTCCAATTTGCTGTTGCATCCTCTCTGTCTCTTAAGGCTTTTTTTTCCCCTGTGCAAAGCAGGATTTGAGTGCAACAGCCACGCTATAGAGTGCGGTTGCAAATGACAGAAGGGGTGGGGGCCGGTGGGGCTGCACCTCTGGCTGCTGACTTTCGCTGCTCACCTCTGCATCCTTAAAACACTGAACACCGGCTTTTCTGCCACTGGCTACTGCTGTTCAGCGACCAGAGCTCAGCATGGATCGGTGCCTTCGCGGCTGGTCGCTCAGCACAAACACCGTGCTGCTCGAAGGGGGAAGATAAGCCAGAGCTAAATGCAAAGAAAAGCTTAGTGTAAGGTTTGTTACTGCAATGCAATCAAGTAATCCTCTCTCTTGGAAGACGGCCAGTTGAGGTATTTTGCAGTCAAAACCATAAAAAGGGAAGCCAAGCAGGATAGCTTCGTATCGCCCAAACGCCGCAGAAACACCAAACCATCAGGGCCCGTTCCGCGAAGCGAAGCGAGTGCCAGGCGGGGAGCCTGGGTAACTGCTCTCCGCAGCTCCTGCTGCTTGGCCAGCACGAGTCCCCGCTTCTTGGAACGGGGCCTGTGGTTATGATGCTCATCAGAAACCAAAGCAGTGACTTCGCCTTTTTAGCCCTGTTACTTAGTGAGACAATATAAATATGTTCTTCAGGCAATTTGGGGTAGAAAGTGCATGTGCAGTGGTTAAAAAAACCCTAAAACTTTTCAACTATTTTTCTTTGTCCTGCAGTAAGGAAATATTTCAGGAAGTAGTTTCCATTTTTCATGGAGCCACACTCAATTTTGATTGCTTTGTACACCCCTTAAAAAGCTGCTGAAAAATTAGAATACCCGTCTTCCAATCCCCCCCACCCCCCCAAGGACGCATCTCCCTTATCTCGCGTATCGTTACACCTCAGCGAGGTGCCCGCTGCTTGCAAGCACAGCTGGAACCAGCCATTTTCTCCTGTCGGCGCCCGGTGACTTGCAAGTGGCTGCTGCACTAGAGACCAGCTCGATGTCGTTCTGCCTTGGCCCGTCCACGGCGTCTCCGTTCAGTTAATGCATTGCGGGGGCAGGAAGGTGGCGGAGTAAATGGGCAGATCTTACTTAGCTCATGTCCATCGCCTCTGAGGTGGGTAGGGAAGCAGAATCTTTCTGAATGCTCTCAAAAAGCGTCGCCATTTCAGGATTGGATCTGATCTGAGATGAAAACTCAGCCATCACTGGACTTTTCTCTACTTCAGGGATGGTCAGGAGAGCAGCTACTGCTCTCATGGCGGATCGCTTCAGTTCATCCTGCTTCTCAAACTCCTGCTTCACCGAACCAGCTTTTACCTACAAATCCAGAGCACCGTTTTTAGTTGGCATTTAGAAAAGGCGGTGCAGGCACAAAGAATCAGACACACCAGCAGAGATGGGGACGCAGATGATTTTGTAGCTGGCGGAGAGTGGGGAGCGGGTGGCTCAGCAGCAGTGACAGAGGCAGCTAACAGCAGAGGTGGCTTTGTGGCAGAACCCACCCCCAGTAGGTCATGCTCTCTGCCTGATCTTACCTTTGTGGAGCAAGTTGCCCGGAGTGGCTCAATCAGTCGCTCCAGCCGCTGCAGCACAGCGTTGGGACAGAGTGTGGACAGCCGAGCCAACATTATGAAAGTCAGCATCTAGACAAGGGAGGAAAGATAAAACAGGCGTTGCTTCGCTGCACCCTCTGACGCCCCAGGCCCAGAGCGTGGATCCTCTCTGCCAAAGCCCGTCTGGTCGTTCTCGCTGGGCTGTCGTGCTGTACCCACAAAGCGGTGAGTTTCTTTGCGCTTGCACAAGGGGTTTTAGGAAGAGCTTTGGTCGTACTGGAAACGCGCCTGCTGGTGGCCAACCTGTCCCAGGTGCGTGTGGTGCCCCGTAAAGGGGCTGACAGCCTTTGAGAGAAACGGCAACGTTCGGCCCAGGGATCGTGCCAGTGCTGCACCCACGACTCAGTGGAGGTAAATCAAGTAATAGTATGAAAGGCAGGTAGCATTTCCTATTAAGCTGTGAGGCCATCAACAATGACAATGCTGATTTTTTTTTTAATACAGTGTTGCTGGCCCCACTGAGCAAGTGACAATCTAAGTTTAAAGGCAGAAGGAATTTATTTTGGACTTCGGTAAACTTCCTATAAACCCAGCTACACCTGGTTGCATTTTCAAGGCTGCCATGGTCAAATTCGAGCTAGACAATGTCAGGTGAAAGGCTGCAGCGGCCCCAGAGAACAGGAAACGGCACGGCAGGGGCACTCGGTGCTGTGGTGACACACCAGCTCAGTTCAGGCCCAGGCCCCCAGAGAACGAGTAACATCAGTGAGGTCACCACCCTCCAGCAGTTAAGGCACAGCTTCTACCCGAATGTCATAGTGATCCTTCAGTCCATCCTCCACGTGGTTCAGGTACTCATAGATATCCAGTCGGTCGAGGCAGCTTTCCAGCAGTGTATACATGCATTCAAAAGCAGCTTTCCTCACGTCAAGGCCATCATCCACTGTGTGCTTGAATGGCCCCATTTCTACCTTAAACAAGAAAAGAAAAAAAATACAGCTGTCGCCTAACGGACAGGGTGACAGCTTCATCTCAGCTTCACAGGCATCGAGTCACTGCCGTGCTGCACCCACGCCGAACTAACGACATACCTCCCGGATGAGTTCCCTTCTGACCTTCGTTTCATTGTACAGGCTGGGGAGAACTGAGTTTAGTAAATCTCGGATTAAAGAAGGTTTGTTGTGAGCAGCAGAATTAAACATGGCTAAAGCCACACGTCGGACATTCAGGTCTGGATCCTGAAGAGTTTTTAAGAAGTCACCTGTGGGATAAGAACACACAGTCCGTCCTGCTGCAGTGTTCTAGAAGTATTTTAAAAGTGTATCAGAGTGTATTTCAAGGAGCCTGGTTATGAAAGCACCTATGGTAAAATAACTCTAGGGGCACAGTCTAACAGAGACATTTGAGATGCTGTCCCTCCCTTCATTTGGGATATAGCAAATGCAAGAAACATGACTTTCCTGCATTTTGGCATAAAAACAAACCACATGATTCTAGCTACCTCATCCTAAAGTCAAATCAGAAGCTTTGGTATTCAAGGAAGTTGGGTTTTCTTTTTTTTCTTGCTTGGATATCATCTGCTCAGACTTCTCTGAAACAGAAGGCCCAGTTTTATACAACAGATACGAGATGTAGGCTCCCCAGACGCAAGACCCTTTTAATGTAGATTACATTTTCCAAGATCCTTGTCGTGAGATGCCTGAATCCTAAGTCTAAACACAGAAGGAACTTATGCTCCCTAAAAAAACTGTCACCAATAGAACATGCCCAAGAGCAAGGCATCAGAGCATTTAACAAGGACTCACGTGACAGTGTTGCTCTTTAATCCCAAAACAGGTAAAAACTGGATTAGATGAGGTTCGTATAGGTGTGAAAAATCCCTGAGCTGCTAACGACACCTAACGTCTCATGTTCCCAGCTCACGTTGCTGTTTGTGCTAGCCTACCTATGCAGCCTTTCAGGAGAGCATCAACAGGCTGAGGCTGGTCTGCAATTGTGAATTTGATTGCGGTTACCACCGTGCTCCGGGCATGTGGAGAGCCTGCGGTGAAAATGGAAAGAAAAAACAGTGAAAGGTCAAGAGATAACATCACTGCTGTAACTTTGTAGTACCCATTCTGCTCTTGGTCACGTTACACACGCATTGAAGAGGTAAGAGAACAGATTTGTCTTAACAGCTTCCTTGTTCAAATCCCGCTCCCGCACAATCTCCATCTGCAGTCCCTGTTCCTAACCCCCTCCTGCCCCCCGTGCCAACCAGTGCTCCTCCGATCCCCCCTTGCAGAGATCCCTCGCATTTCCTTCTTGCCTCTGCAGACTGGCTTTGCTCCCTGTTGTACCCACCAGCAGTTTACAAGAGGACTTTCCAGCAAAAGAAGGCATTTCCCCACTCTCACCATTGCCCTTCCCATTACCTGATGACAGCTGTTTTTTCAGCCGGGGCAGCAGCTCGGAAGGATTCACCAAAGTCAGCTTCCCCAAGCATTCAGCCACCACATTGCGTGTCCCTTCCTCTGTGCACTCACAGTGCTTGAAAAGCAGAGCCCAAATATCCTCCACGTAAGGTTTGAGGCTGTCGGCCGGGGAGGAGCTGATGACTTCTTTTAGAGAGTGCAGCAGGAGGTACTGTCTCTTGGGCTGGCTTCCAATCTCTTTCAGCATGAAGGGAAGATAGTCCTTAAGATTCCCAACACTGATGTTCCCCAATGCATAGGAAGCAGCGGATTTCACCTCTTCGCTGGGGGAAGTGAATGCTTCCAGGATGACCGTTTTGAGCTCCCTCTGAGCACTGAGGTTCGTGGTGCGACCCATCTCTGCCAGTGAAAGGAAAGCTAGCACTTTAACAGCAGAGCTGGACTTGGGGTTTTTTACATCCTGGATAAACTGGTTCACTATTGCAGGGGCTTCCTTCGGGCAGGCTGAGGAAAGGGCTGCCACGCACTTTGCGACAGAGTAATACGCCTGTTTGTGTAACGTCACTGATGCCCCGGCTGAACCTGAGGAGTAAACAGGCGCAGTCAGCTGCTTCATCAGCTCCGAGTAACCCACGGTGGCCGTCTTTGTCAGAACCAGCGCCTGGAAGAAGTCTATGATGGCGTTCAGTGCCCCTCCTTGAAGCAAAGGTGAGTGGACAAGCTGAAAGATTTCAGCAAGGACTGAACCGCTGATCTTAGAGATGCAGGACGGATAAACCTTAGCCAAAGTAGTAAGGAACAGGATAGCCACCTGGGAAACATGCATGTCATTCTCAGTAATTAAAGCGGGGACCTCTCTTAGGACAGACTCTATCATGGCAGGCTTGAGGCTGTCACTGTAGTTCTTCACCAGGATGTCCAGAGCAGTCAGAGTGCTCAGTTTCAAGGCACGTTGATTCTTTCTCAAGAAGGAAGCTAGAATGGGGAAACCTTCCGCTAAAATGGGTCTCAAATCTATTTTAAGTGGAGAACTAGCAATTAAGGTTAATGCTTTGACTGTTGTCAATCTGGTGATTTCATTTTTGAGCCTCTCCAGAAATACCTTCAAGGTCGGCTGGAGATCAGTGCTTAAATGGTCTCCCAGATTGTAAATAATTTGTCCCATGCAGGAGATAGCATGCTCTTTCACCTCCTGGTCGATGTCAGCTGCCTTCAGTCGCTTCAGAGTACCAGGGAAAAGGTCCTTCACATAGGGCTTGGCATCAAAAGTGCAAGATCTGTCCAAAGGCCTGATAACTTTCACAAGTTGCTGAGTAACCAGCAGAGCTTCTGAAGTGATCTTATAAAAGGGGTCTCCAATACAGGTCACAACAGGAGGTAACAGGCTTTTGATATGAGGATGAAATACCTCCGGCTGGTGGTTGCAAAGAAGAACATGAAGGAAAGACAGTGTATCAATCCTCATGTTGGAGGAGCTGCATTTATCGGCCAAAGAGAAAACAATACCTATGGAAAGAGACAAGAATGACTGCTGTCTTATTGCATCAAGTGTTTTTTATCACATCCCCCTTCCCCCTCAAAGAAGGACACAGCTGGAATCGGTTTTCTTTCTTACCTCTCCCCACCCAAAAGATACATGCCATTAGAGAGAGCTGCTCTCCTTGCTGTCTTTCTGCTTCCCAGTAAGCAGCAATTCAGACAGAAGTGGTCTTTGTAGCCATCCTGGATGGCTGGCTACAAAAACTTGTTAAAAACTTAATTCGAAAAGTCATCGCAGGCTGAGACGAGAAGGGATGATTAGTCAAGTGCAAATAAGTATGACAAAATGGCATGAAATTAAGACTGGGAAAGCCTAGTCTCAACAACAGGCATTCCAGGCAGCAGGAATGCCCCTTCATGAGTTTTGACTTCATCCCTCTGCCAGAAGTCTTAAAAAAACAAAACAAAACAAAACCCCAACAAAACCAGGAGCTCTGTGTTTATCTAGTTTTACAGCTTCTGTTAGTATTGTTTGGAACATAACTGTGGACCATTAAGGATGGACTGCCTTTGCAGAAGGGAGGTACTTCCAAGTCCAATTTCTGTGGCACATATTTAATGTTTCCCAGAAGACTTAATGAGAAATATTTACAACAGTACTGCTTGCCACCCCTGAAGTGATGCCTGACTCTTGGTTTGAATGCTTTTTTCCAATCTATTAATTTGTAAGAGGGAGGTGCATGGATCCAGCCCAGGGACAATCACAGGAGACTTTTTTAATATTTACTATACAGTCATGCCAAAATCAAAGGCAGGACCTTAGCTTTATGAGCCTTTCAGCAGTGGGATGCTTCATGAGCCTATAGGCAAGAAGGCTCAGAAAAAAAAGTCGTGGTGCAAATTAACTAATAGGTCAGTACAAGTAATTTTTTAAAATGCCACTGCATTTTGTAAAAGAGTGTCACTCCTGTTACTGATCTCAGTGGCCTAACAGCATAATTCCAGCTAGTTTCAAAGGAGGCTGGAATAGGCCCTCCTAAAAGCATCTCTTCAGGGGACTGTGGAAATAAACTTCATGTTCTTATCCTGGCTTTCAGCAGTAGACAGAAACCAGGATTGATCTGGGAGCACATCAGCACAGAGCAGAACTTCACATGTATGTCCTGATGCTGAGCAGAGTAATATACAGGAATAAAACTGGAACACGCAGACAAGGAGCACATATGTTAGGAATGGCTCGAGCCAACCGTGCTCCTTCACCCCCACACCACGGACAAGTTTACCAGGGATGAGTGCAGGAATGTGATCTGCCAGGCAACCGGGAAGAACATTGGCCAGTTCTGTCAGAAGGCTGAAACAACCCTGTCTTGATTTGATGCTCTTTTCTTTGAGCTGCTTGTGCAAGGCCTTGACAATCTTGGGGACCTGCAGTTTGGAAAAGAAGACCAGAAAGAAACCCATCAGTCATCCCAGCTTCCAGGGCACAGAGCTATGCTACCAAAGCAGCCTGCTCAGCTGAACCAGAGGCATTAACAGCACAGCAAGAGAACTAACAGGGGGACAGCAAGAAACAGTGCACCCATTCACCAGAGGACGGACTTGGGATAGATTACAAGACAGTGCACGTGAAGAAAAGATACATGAACTGAAGAGCGGGAGGGGATCTTATTCTTCTTTTCCGTATTCTGCAAACAGACTCCTAGGCAGCCCTTCCCAAAGTTGGTGTTATCCCCTAACACAGAAGCTTAAAGAAAACAACAAAATGATCAGACCACGACACAATGCTAAAGGAGCTTAGAGTTTCATGATTCCTTCCTGGTCTGTTGTTTAAGGATCCAGCCCCATCACTATATTTAAACCTGGACCCCCTGCCAGTGTTTCAGTGAAATCAAAAAACAAATCACAGGGCTGAGTTGCAAGTTATTTAAATAAGTATCTCATATATATAAGATGATTAATCAGTGATGGAATTACACTTAGGCAGGGATTTTAAACCTCCTGCTTCAAGGACTCACCAGTCAGTAGTAGCATCAGCCAGAAAAAGCTGCTCTCACAGTCATGCTATTCTGTAACAACATGGTTATTTCCAATGTTTCTTTTGCCACCTTCTAAAACGGCATGTGTGGACCACCGCGTTAGCAAGGATCCTGGGCTAGGCAGAGTCCTGATCAGCATGTGTGGCTAAATTATTCTGACTAATTACTCCAGCATATTTCTGAATTAAAGCAGTGCGTCAGAAAAACTGCTTCCACTATCATTTGTTTGATCAGCAGCAATGTCCAGACCGTGTGCAGAACCACAGCAAGCTACCCTGGAAGCCACTGGCTGTTCTCCCGTAACGAACCGAGTTGCATGCTCTCTTACACCTACTGACCGGATCCAAACCCTACTGAGCTTCCGATGGCTTACACAATTTATTCAGTGAATTTCCTGAGCAGCAGCTGGAGTAACTGTAAGGCAACAGAGTGACACTTCACCCAAAGGCTAACCTGTCTCATACGCAGTCTGCGAACACACGCCAGAGGCTAGTGGAGGCAGGCGATGCAGGTTATACCTCAGTGCTCCTGCACTGGCTCAGCACTCTCTCCCCAGGAACGGCAGGAGACAAACAGTAGACGGTCAGCCCTCAGGATTTGGTCCCCTATGGTTGCGTGCCCAAGGGGTCCTTCAGCTAGCTACGTTGTCAGGTGTAACTACTAGTCATATTCATTGGTGGCACAGTACCTACTTCTCTTCATTGCTTTCCAATTTAATTCAGCCCAGCATCTTCTCACGCACCTGGTTCTGAAGCATTGTCAGGGGAACGTCATCTTTGCCAGAGGTATCTGAAGCATGCAGCCAACTCTGGATGGGCAGTGTTTGCTTCAGCAAGGAGATATAAGCGCTGAAGATGTCAGCTTTGACATTCTCCTCCCTCTCTTTGAATCTGCTTATCAAGACCGGGGAAAGGGTTTTGTAGAAGTCCTGAAGGAGATCGTGCCTGCTGCTGACAATGGCCTCCAGGCACTTCGCTGCAGACCTGCGGACTTTCCAGCTGATGTCATCATCGTCGCTGTACTCATCATCGCTTTCTGGAAAGAAGACAAAGGAAAACAAGGTGCACCATTATGAGAAAACCAGAGCTAGAGGATCACTTTATCCTCAGAGCTTCCCTCTCCAGCTGACCAGACAAACAGATGCTAGTAACTCACACATATCTGGGAACATGAAGTTGTCCAAAATAGCCTGTCCCTGCAGACATTATTACCAGCCAGGCTGCCCTGTCAGGTTCTTCTGTTCCAAATAAGAGCTGATGGAGAATAAACCTTAATGTTACTACCCTTACTGGCCACTTCAGATCAGGCATCAAGGCTTTTGTTTTGAGGGAAGAATGAAGTTCCCAGATTTTAAAGCCAGAAATATGTAAATATTTGTCTTAGCAATTCCTGAATGGCACAAAACAGCATAACAATTTACTGTGTTATTGGTAGAACATTTAACATATTCTCTAGGAAGCCAGCCGGGATCTCACCCCAATTAGTATGAAAGTAAACAAAAACGCCTGTCTTCCAAAGAACTTGTTCTAACTTTTGCTCTTAGCTGCCACACTATACACAGCTATAAACAAGAGACATTATGAAATGTTGTCTGTAGCTAACATTATCCCTCCTACCTGATCAAGGCTCCACATCCACCTCAAAGTAAACATGATTCAGAAAATAAGTAAAAGGCCTCTTTTGAAGACAGTATCAGACTGCTTTCACTGATGACTAAAAGGTTTTTAGTGGTGGACCAAGATGTTTTTAATGGTGGCACTTTTAAGTGTTCAGGACTGTAGCTTTGATCTCTTTTGCTACAAAGTAGCAAAAATAGCTATGTTATAGTAAGAAATGTAATTGTGTGGCTACTAGGTTTGTAGGCTAAGTTGCCCGGAAACTGTTACCTTAAAATTGCGGCTTTCATTTAAAATAGCAGTTAAGCCTGTACCTCTTCCTGAAAAAAAAAAAAGCAAGAAGCCTTGCAAAGAGGGGCTCAAGTGCTGAAGTACAGGCTTTGCAGCCTCTGGGGGACTGCAAAGATGAGCTTTGGCTGGCTGTTTGCTCAGGAACAGTGTGTACGTGTGGAAAACAGCCTTGTAGACAGAGAGGTAAGAGGAAGCATCACAGAAACGCGGAAAAAGCTGCAGCCTGACAAAGCAGCATGGTTCTGTTCTGACACACCCCGGCAGGGGTGCTGGCTGCCACAGCCTGGAAGTGCTGTTTGCTTGCCTGACCTCCCCTGTGACCAGGTCAAACAGGAGTTTGTCCAGTCTTGTAAATAAGTGAGACCACATCAAAGATTTCTGATTCCTTTTCTAACCAGAGTAAGGTACAAATGCTGGCTAGCTGCCTGGTTAAAAAGGGTACACTGCGCAACACCCCAGTAGATGCAGTAAGAGGGTAACTAACTGCAATTTCTAGATCTGCCTGTAACATCTCTCTTTTCAAGAAATCCCATTTTGTCAGGACCCCATAAAGAGCCATCTCTCTCACACAAGCCTAAGCCTACTAGAGCTTAACTGTGAGGACAGACAGGAACCTGTGTTACAGCTGCATTTAAACGCTTGGTGCCACCACCTGAAGTTTGGACAGGCCATAAAGCAGGCAAGAACAACAGTATTCACACCTCCCCCTGAAGAACGAGCCATGCCTATCAAGTCAACTGCTCGGAGCAGGGGTCCGAGGTCTGCCTGGCAGGCTGCAAGCAGCACTGGCACCTTTAGGAGCACAAGGGAGCGTTTCCAACAATCAGGATGGCAGAGCAGCTGCTCCTCAGGATTTCCAGGTGTTATGCCTGGGTGCATGCTGGATGTGCTCTAAGAAACTCCTGCAGTCAGTGGGCACAGGAAAAACAGTGCTTCCTCGGTCTAGCTCCCCACTAAGCTAATTCAGAGTTCGAGTTTCAGTGTTTTCACTGCCACCTAAGGCAGGCTGAGATCGGAGGACCTTTTCAGAAATAAATAAAACTAACAAACTCAGAATTAGTGCTGGAACTTCACACATACAGCTATGTTATTACCATTGGTAAATTAAAATAACCCATTTAGAAGAACTGAAAAGATTGAAGCAGATCGGAAAAGTAACATCACAGAGGGTGAGAAAGCAGGAAGGGGAGAAATGTTAACCCAGTGTTCTGCTGAGCACAGTCATCCTCACAAGCAGGCACCTTGCTCTTCATCCTCCCCATTTTCAGTTTCCATCATCTCTTCCTCTTCCTCCTCCTCATTATCATAGTTGTAGTTTGGGTCAAAGGTGATGTACTTCAAACATAACCCCATCACATTAGGGATGTGAGGGTCAATTTCCTTTGGGCACCTATCACGACAAATAAAAATTCTACGAGTTAATAAATTAAAGACTAAGCTATTTTAAGTATCCAAATAATATAATTAATCTCAAAAGAATCCCAAAATGCTTCACAAACTATATGAACATTTTGTTAACATCAGTTAAACCAGAGCTGCTCCTTCCTGCTGTGCACGAAGCAAGACCACGTTCCCCTGGGGAGGATGCAATGATTTCTATAAGGGGAAAAAAAATTTAAAAATTGTCTTTGCCACCTAGTTGAATCCTCCCTTCATGGGAGAAAACCTCAGCAGCTCTGCTGGGCTCCTTTTCCAAGACAAGCAGTAAACATTTGATGAAACAACAGGAGAGCTGCAGCTCAGCAGCTCTTCTGCCTGAGCCCCCGTCCTGCCTCCCACTCCCCCTCCACGCACCCAGAGTGAGGCAGTTCCCTCTTGCTGAGGAATCCTCCAAGGACAAGGAAAAATCCCACTCCTGCAAAACCAATACAGAAACACACTCTCACATGTTGAGGTAAAATAGCTCATAACTTAAGCCCAACTCTGCGTGTGAAGAAGAGATTTCATTTGTGAACCATCCTACTCAACAGGAATGCATGTAGGAAGGTACTCAACCCTGGATGCCGAACATACAGGTATTTACACCAGGAGGATACTGATGCACAGGATGGTGCACAGGATTGGTTTCTCAAGAGCACACACCTTCTCACGAAAGACTCGAAGGCCTGAAAGCAGTACTCTCTCAGCTCGTCATCTTCCACATTACAGTACTGAACAATCAGAGGAATTATCTTCTCCAGATGTTCTCCTGGGAAAGATAAAGCAAGCAGCAGTGAAAAAACATCCCAGCCTTCACTCATCTGAGCAGCTAACAACTCAGCCACCTGTCACTTCTTTCGTGTGCCTGGCAGAGCATTCCTCCCCTGGACCACATGGGCGAGGAGCCAGCAGCCCACCAAAGACCAGCCTTGCAGGGATTTTCAGCAGACAACCCCTGCTCCCCGTCTTCGGCCCCTTGTTGGCATTGCAGTCACGGAAAGAGCTGTGATTAGAGATCTTCTAGCACCTAATCTGAGCCCTGGCAGATGTTTTAGACAAGTAATACAATACGCTGCCCTCCATTTTTCCTCTCATTTAAAATGGGGTGAATCCACTGACTTAATTCACAGAGGTGTCAGTTCAGACCAGGGAAGTGCTGCAAGACCTTGAGATGAAACCACTACAGAAGGGCAGCTGGAGTTACTCTGGTGTCTCCTCCCTTCCAAGTGGAGATCAGAGAGCCAGGTCAGGACCACAGAGGGAATCACAAAGCACAAGCCACTAATAAATTAGGAACAGAGCGAGCACGCTTCTTTTACCACTAAAAGGAGCTGCTCTAAAATGCATGCATGTTTCCCAGCACCATTTCAAGCTACTCATCCTACCTATGCGGTGTCCAGCCTGCCTACTGATGCCAGCAACACATTGAATGTACGTCCTGGTAGTAGAAGCAGACTCATTCTTCTTCAGCTCGGCAAGCAGATGCTCTGTGAGCTCTGAGAAGATGTTTCCACTGCAGGTCAAGACAAGATGACCCAAGGCAATGATGGCCCTTTTACGTACTGCCAGCCTGGGGCTTGTCAGCTGGGGTAGGAGGCAGCTCAGGATGGAGGAATGGAAAGAGTAGAGTGTTCCCCCTAGTCTGCAAACAGAAGAAGGCAGAAGCTGAGAGTCAAAGCCTCAGAGAAAAAGCCCTCTTGCCAGCAAAAAACGTAAAAATCCTTCAGGTATGAAGACTTCACACATGTTGTGGGGAGGGAGAGGAAAAGGGTGGGTTTGGCATTTTGGTCTGAACACTGCCTGGTTCCATAAAACACAGGGAGAAGTTGTTTGTTTCTGTCATAGAGGAGTTTGATTTTGACTGTGTCCTTCTGGATGACCTGGAGGTTTGTCAATAATTTTCTGCATGCAGTTGACATATGACACCATCACTCTGACTTATGTTACAAAAGAAAGAGGTAGCCAGGAAAAAAAAAAGTACGTGCTATCAGCTCACAGGGCCAAATAAGCTTCCCTGCTTGGCTCTCTCCCTCCCTACATTTGTTTGAACTCAGCCTCTCTGGGATACATCACCAACATTACTGCTATTCCAAGCACAGAAAGGCTCAGCATGTCATCTCTCATCCCTGCTGGGGAATCTGCTCTGCTGAGATATTCCCCAGTGGCAGCCAACCCAAATCCTTTATTTTTAAGTCCTCATAGTAGGATTAGGGAAATACAGAAATCAAAAGCAAACACATACATGCAGCCCCCTGCCATACATAGCTGCCAGAAGGAAATCCTTTGGTACCTGCTCAGCATATCTGACAGGATGTCAAGGGCCTCCAGCTGCACAGATACATCCTCCTGCTTGCCAATGGCTCCTGTCAGCTGGGCTGTGATCTTTTTGCACACATTTGCTGTCATGGTGGAGCCTGCAAGAGAGAGATTTTTCCCCACTGTCAGTTAAAAAGAAGTCTTTTTACTGCTAAGAACCATTCAATCCCTCCTATGTTAAAAAAAGAAATCACCACTGGGAGACCTAACCATAAGAGCAGTCAACTAGCTTTTGTCTGAGATGGTGGATATACGCTGCAAACAGTGAGGTATCTCCCCCTGCGGTATGATGCTTTAACTATTTGGAAGAAGCTTCTCTTCTCAGAGAGTGTCTTTTACCCTCAAACACCCTGGCTGTCTTACAGGCAGCTCCCAAGCCCATGCAATGCAGGGAGTCGAGCTGGGTGGGAAGTCTCTGGCATGCTTTTTCACGTTTTTCCCTTGAAAATGTTCAATTTCAACAAATCGAGGTTTTCTTGATAGGAAGAGCAGTCTCATGATGAAATTTAAGGGTAGAACTAAATAAATATGTCTCAAAATAACATATAACCCAGGTTCAAGAACATGTTGAGATTACAATCGCAGTCTAGAACCTCAATCTCCTACAGTCCAGAACAATGTCTAGATACCAGTTTAGTCTTCATGCTGGGCTGTGCCTGTCCCAACACTGATTTTTGTTGTGGGTATTTTCCCAGTTGGTTCAGTGCAAAGCATAAGCAGCTTCAAATTCCACAAAACTTTCAAAGGACTGGACAATTGCTTCCCATGCCATTCTGAACAGTCTCCATGATGCAACAGAGATGAAGCAGAAGGGGAACATCCTAGGAGCATCATTAACTGCTGTACAACACTGAGAAAGGAGCCTGCCTCAGACACACGCTGTTTCTTGGACTATTATTTCAAACCTTCCCTTTGCTCCAGACAGCACCACAGAAGCAGTAACCACATGGAGTGGGGCTTAGGGTGAAGAAAGCACAGGCGGAGATGTCCAACATCTCCATTTTGCAGCAAACCCACACTGCTTTTGCTGCCTTCTGCCCACGCAGTGTCAATCCCAACCCTTAAGGAGGTGACTTATCTATTGCTACCCTAAAACAGTTTCAGTTCACGTGATGTATGTTAAATAAAGAATTCTGAAAGGATGGCTCGCAACAGCTTAACATTTTGCAGAAATTGAGAGAGGTGTCCGCAAGTATTTGCATACTAATTCTAGTTCTCCTCCCAGCCTAAAATCCAGCAGCCTGGCAGCACTGTCACGGCCACCCGCCATGAAGGCACAACAGATACATGAGATGGCTGCAGAGGAAACTTAAATCTCTGGGACCCTCGGGTATCTCCTGAATAGCTGCTTCACTTTGGGGATACATAGTTCCAAAAGCAGGAGAAGCAGCCAGGGTAGCTGTGGCAGTCAGAAGACACGGTCCAGCCAGGCTGCGGACAGGAGGTGGTGCAGTGCTGGCACTGCTGAGATCGCAGAGGGTAGTGGCATTGCTGACGTGGAAACCAACAGCACTGCCAGACTGCCCAAACAGCAGTATCTTGGCGCATGCTGAATGCTTTAAGATTGCCGTGAACAGCAATGGATTTCTCCAAGAAGTCAGATGCAGTCTCAGACTTAAGCATCCTCAGGGTGACCAGCTCAAGTTTTCATTTCATCCCATCTTTAACCACATTGGTGTCTCAGCTTCTACTATTTCTCCTCCTTATTTCATTAGTTGTCCTCTAGCAGGTGAATAAGGAATCTGTAACTTTTAGGCCCTGAACTACATGTTTTCCACCGTGTCCCAAAGGCTGGGATTCCCTATTGCCTCAGTCTGACAAACAGGGACAGACAATTTACCTGTAGAAGCTGGTGGCAGTTCAGAGATGACTGTTTTCAGTCCAATGCTGGAGATGTCCCGCAGCTGTTCCTTGTCCGATAACATGTTTGTACACAGCGTATCCACAATGGTTTCCACCTGGTACTCCTTCACTTTGCCAACCAGTGGGCCCAGACTGCAGGATGAGAAGCCAGACAGAATGAAGAGGAAGAGGGATGCCTTCCACCATCAAAAGGGATGCTCAGGCTCACTCATCCTCAAAGGCAGCTCAGCCCCAAGTACCAATATTACCAAAACATCAGTATTGAGTACTGATATCCTGCAGCACATGTTGTGTTCCCAGATTTATGTACCCTGCATTGTTGCCTCAGTTAACTCTGTATCAGACTTCAGTGGATTTTAGATCAGATTTGTAGGAGGACATTTCACATCCACTACTGCAGACATGAGGCCAGTTAAGATCTTACTGGAAGGAGCAGCTCAGAAATTATGAGCTGATGAATTTCGACCAAAGCAACCATGTTACACAGAGTAATGGTAAAATATACAGTCAGGTTTTGCAAAAAAACCCAAAACCAACCCAACCATCGAAAAATTACTTTCAGGAGGAAATGCCAAATGCATTTTCACAAGCAATTATCTACCTATTGCCCTCTGCCCTGTGCGTGAAAACCTCTACTTGAGCCAAAGCTCAGAATTACAACAGAGGGAAGACCGCTCCCTTTCCCCTGCACTTTTTTTTAATTATTAATTTTAGAAAAACTTTCTGTTAACAACCTGTTTCCTGCTGGTGAGTTTGTATTTAAATTTGTGCAGAGTGTTTGTCAGCATGTGTTTGCAACTATTTATTTTTGTATCTTTACAAGGTCACTAGCTAAAATGTGAAGTATTAACTGTATTTCAGCAAGTCACATGTTATGGCTTTCCTTCCCTAACCGGCTGCACTTAACTCTTTGAATTAAGCTAATGAATTCAAAATGCATTTGCTTCCCATGAATATTCTGTATCCCTTACTAAGAAATTGCTGTTTCACAGACAGCAAATCTGATTGCTAGAATTTTCATGAGAAGCAAACACAGATGAGTGGAAACATCACACTGCATAGAAAATTCCATCTTCTTGTTTTAGTGAACATCCACAGAAAATTATTTGAGCCCAGTTTCACTCCTAACAACATGTCACTCTTATATAGGTTGAGTGAGCTTGCCCACGGCTCCATGACCCACCAGTGGCAGAGATCCACGCCCAAGCCTCCGTCGTCATGCCACCCCTCCTCTCCCACTGAATGGTCTGCCCAGATGAAGAACTGGGGCCCCAGCTTGCAGATTAACACCACCAGGTAATTCTTCATACCCAAATCTAGAAATTACTTTGGAAGGATTTGGGGCTGAACAGAGACTCCTGACAGATGCTACAGGTACTTTCCTATTTCCCATGAGTTGACACCACCTTGCAGAGAAGCAGCTACTTGCTACAGCAGTGATGTGGCCGTGCTCCAATTTCTGTGCCAGGTACAAAATGTTAGTCACTGCTTCCTTGTTCCCTTTCTTGTGTGGACTAGTCAAAACTGAATGATTTGAGCTGAGTAATATAGATCTTTTCCTTTTGGTTCAAAAAACATATGGGAATTAAACAGCTCCCTGTGATTCATGTGCAGCACAACCATTTTTCTAAACAGGGTTCTAGAGTTTTAAAAATACCATCATGCTACTGTTCCAGAGCAAAAATATATTTAAATAACCAGTTCCTGAAGGTTTCTCAGTCCTCTCTTTCCCCTCTCTCAGTAGGCTGTCCACATAGCCAGACAAAAACAGAAAATGGAGTGAAGGGAAGGACTAATCTGCCTCTCTGGAGTTTTGTTTTTTCTTTTTTCTACATGTTATACAGAAAAGAGGGACAAGAGGTTTTGGCTCTGTATGCTGCATAATGCTAGGGCATACCTACTGATCCCTGGGGACTATCATCAGCGCTACATGTCCATACAGCTCAAAAGGAAGGCTACCAGTTGCCTATGGAGTATAAAAAGAGACAAGAGACACATGTAGGGCTTTCAACAGACCCTTCTTTCACTGAAGTTTACACACAGGAGAGGTTCTGCTCCTGCCAGTCAGTGGTAAAAGTCCCTGACTTCAGTGGGAGCTGAACAGGACTGTCAAAACATCGGCCTTAATGACTTACATTTTCTTAAGAGCTTGTATGACAAGACGTGGTGCTAGCACTCTAGAATGTTTATTGCTGAACAGAGTTTATAAATTTGTTGTACAAAAATGCATTTTCTGTCTTCTTTTTCTCTCTTCCTTTCAGGATAGCTCCAGTAATGCAAACTGTATGGAACACCTATGCACAGGTAGTTGTCTCCCTGCTGGCACACCACAATTACCCCGACAGTATGCTTAACAAACACTGTAAGCACAGTGTTTCCCAGAGCACACAAAGTGAACTCACATGCAGCCTGTTCTATATGAGACTATTCCTAAATTCAACAATGGGGACAATAACAGCTGTCTAGAGTCTGAGTAGCTACTCTGAAATACAAGAATTGCAAAAGAAATACTAAATAATAAGACTTTGTGCAAGCGCGAGTAGTGCTCAATCTTACATGTCAACATGCAGAAAAGAACCAATGGTTATCCCTGTTTTGCAGGCAGGGACACTGAGGCACAGAGAAGCTAAGGAACTCATCTAAATTGAAAAAAATAAATAAAAATCACAGAACCAGAAACAGGGCAAGTTTTTATATGGATTTCAAATTTGTGAGTTTTTTGGGTGTGAAGTGTGATTTCAGCATTCCTCTGAAGAAATAAGATCGTAGTTTTAGATGATAAAATCAACTGCAAGACCTCGCAGCAGTTTCCTAAGTCAGTCCTGAATCCTGATATGGGCTGCACAAATCCACACTTGAGCCTAGTCCATCTGCCAGTGTCCTTCAAACCGTCACACTTCTCCTTAGAGATCCTTGCCAACTGACTGGACAGGAACTGTTATAGGTACCTCCTTAAGTATAAAAAGGAAGTATTACCAGTTCCATTTTGAGGCCTTCTCATTATCACATTCAGGACGAATTAGAGACTGTAATGAGTATGGACTTATTGCTAATGCAACCATAGGCAAAGAAAACAGGCAAAGAAATTTGTACTCTGTTCAGTGGTCAAACATTTTGCTTTAAAAAACATAATAAACAAACCCAAAGCAGGCAGAGACAGGAACAGGGCCAGAAAAAGTCGGGACAGTGGGAATCAAAAAGAAAGGGCCAAAGGTCACTGGGGAAGTACAGGGATAAGTGCAGTATATGGTTAAAAAGAAGGGAGTATGAATAAGATCCACAGCAGGAAAAAATACAGGAACCCAAAGTTGTCTTTAAATGGCCCACCTTTCTGGAGCCCTGCGCGTGAACTGACCCATTCAATTTCATTTCTAGAATGAACACTCCCATTTAGACATGCTGGGGGAAAGAGACAGGAAAGAACATGTCAGCAGTAGGATCACTTCATCAGGTGATTCAGTAATAAAGGAACCTTCTGCCTTTTTCATTTGGATTTAAAAAAATACTGAAACGGTCAAAGGCAAAGCAACAGCACAGCCTGCACTTGGGACTCAAAGCAGGGAAAAAGCCCAAGTGCATTATAAACTTTAACGAAAATGCCCTCGACGAGCAGGATTAGGACCTGAAATTCAAATGCCATTTTTGAAGGGCTATACGTGTTTAGTACCATCTCTGTCAAAGACAGGAGCACTGGGAAATTCAGCACTGGATTTCAAAGCCCAAGAAAGGAGAGGAACTTGATCACCAAAATTTTAAACTGAGCTTCTCTCTGAAGAAATAAAATCTTAGGCATGCTACTTTTAATACGGTAAGACTCGTAATATAAACACTGAGGTACTTCCAAAATCACCTACTCTTTCTACAAAGATACCTGTATGCTCACCCTTTCTGAGTATCAACAGAGAAAGAAACTGCTGTGCCTGGCATGAGAGGAAAAGCCCCTACAAAGGGAGGTTTGAGTAAGGTGCCAATGCTGCAGGGCCAGGCTCCACTCCAACGCACTCTCTGCGGTCTGTGGCAGCTTTATTATGGCTAAGGAATATGGTAATAAAGGCCAAGGCTCTTACCACTTGACAGCAAGGTTCTGTACTTCCCCATTTTTGTCCTCCAGCAATTTCAAAAGCATTTTCACAACTTTTTTCTCACTGTCTTCATCTAGTTTTATTGAATCTTTCTGCAGTTCCACCATCAGGTCGTTGGTGGCCATAAACCTGAAAGAACATACAGCAAAAGTGGATTGGCTGATACACAGACACAAATGCATCACTCTGCACAATGAAACTTGACAATTAGTGCTTGTATGAAAACACACTTTCAAAGAGTGACTTGCAACCCTTTACACTGTCCTGAAAAATAAGGTACAAAGAATTATTACTATCTTACAAGTGGAAAACTCAGATAGAGGTAGCTGGTGAAAAGGCTTTAGATAAGGAATCTGTGAAAATGAGAAATACACGTTCTCTCCTCTCCTTCAAATACGTAACAGGGATGGGGTAAACTAAAACTCTAAAACATCCAGCTTGTGTACTTTTTCCAGAGGCTAAATCAAGATGGTTAACTATGCTAGAAAAAATCATGGTGGGGTTTTTTTTCACCAATTGCCCAGCCTAGGAAAACCAGTCTAGGATCTAAGAATGCACTTGGCTCTGTTTCCTCTATCTTATTTAGTACTGGTAGTATAATCCCACATATGGAGAAGTCCTACCAAGCTCAAAAATGAAAAATAAAATCATGACTCCAGGCAAACTATACCTCAGAAGTTCCCTAGGCTATATTTAGATTGCTATGAGCAAAACCAAGCAAGTATTTACCATTGAGCTTAGAAGGAAAAACAAACTCCAGCTGACTCTTAGTCAATATAATTTTCTAACAGGGACAATGTCAAAATGGATATTGAGAAGTTCTGGAAAGTATCTATTCTCCTGGGAGCAGGAAATATAAAAGGTGCTGTTTTCTAATGTTAGCCCCAGCATAGGGATGGATGTCTAAAAGGAACCACAGAGAAGCTCATCCCTCTCATTTACCAAATGACACCTCCATTTTAAATTAGGTTCTGATGTAATTCATCCAGCATGCAAGAGCCCTTATGCACCAGGATAACATTCGTGTCTTCAATCTGCAAGCCCATTCTTGAGTAGCAACTAGGTACATCTGCAACAAGGGACTGCTGTAGCGTTAAGACAGCCAGCCTGAAATCCAAAATGAGAAAAATAGAGGGACTCTGCCCTATAATGTTAACAACACACAATCTATTTTTGATTCCGCAAGACCTATTAAGCTGCACTTGCAGTTCAACCTCTGCGTAGAACAAGCATGACCAATTATGGCCACAGGCTGAGCAGAGTCTTCCACAGCAACACATCCAGCTGTCGACTCGCTACCTGCTGCCATCCTGCCCACAGGACCTCGGAAACTGTCACACGGATCCATTTATGAGGGAAGCACGTGAAACCTGGTCCTATAACTGCTTGTGCAACTGAAGACGGACAACAGGCTCATGTTTTTGATGGTGTGCTGGGAGGAAATGGCCCTGGAATACCTCTGTAACATGACACATGCCCTGTGTTGGGCACATCTTATTTGGAGTATTAACTGTATATTCGCCGAACAAACTGCGCAACTACTCCATCACTGACTTCTTTAAAAAGTACCTATTTTAACATCAGAAAAACATCAGCAGCCTCTGCAAAAATCGACCTACTTTTAGGATATTACTCACCCCTCTCTTCTAAAAGACCTCAAAATATCAAGTCTGGCACAAACGTTACCTTCCAGGTTGATACAGAGAGAACAATATGCTCATGGGTGAAATCTTTCATACTTGTTAGTTTTAACAATTTCTTATAGAGCGCCTTAAGCGTCAAGCCACTATCCCCAAGCCTAAAAAGATGTCATTTTTTTCTGCTGACATAAAGAGAATAAAAGAATCTTAGTCCTGTTAGGGAGGGATATTTCCCCATTCCACAGAAATAGTTCTTAAAGCAACCTGAGCACAGCTAGTATCTGCAGTGTTCATCACCCAGGTGACACGGTTGCTCAGACTGGGGTCTCAGCCTTTTTAATGCACTGGCCATGTAACCTTCTAGTAGAAAAACAAACTAAGAAGTGTTTCAGTATTTTTGCTATGATGTTCTTCATCTGCAAAACAAGTAAGAATTTAAAGTCTAGCTGTCAAGGCTTTTATTCCCCTTCCCACTTTGCTCTTCAGTTCCATTACACAGCAATCTAGGCAAGGGAAGGGAACGTTGTTGGTTTCTCTACGCTCCCCCCTCGGCTGGGAAATATTGTAAATAAAACTGATTAATTCCTCCGATACAGAAACACCCTGCACACCTGCAGGTGGATTTTACCCGCCAGCAGGCTCGGGGGCACGGTGCCTGCTCCTGACGCAGAGGGTCCCCCCAGCGGGAAGGGGCCCCCCAAGTGCCAAGGGACCCCCCCCCAGCGGGAAGCCCCCCGG
>VYZV01000029.1:0-15804 GCA_013401275.1 Pandion haliaetus
TCTTATTCACAGTATTTGCCATCCTGCTGGTCTAACTACCAATCTGGACAGTAGTACAAAACAACAGGCATATTGTTAAATCTTCTGACAATAAAGCTTTATCTTGTAGACATGGGATTAAAGTTCTGAGCTGCACCATACTGCCAGGATTTTGGAGAAAGAGAGATGTAGATAATAGCCCATGTAATCTCCTCACCTACTTGTAAATAGCTTATCCTCATCACAAAACAACAGACCAATTTCCAATTTAAGATGAGTACAAATGGTTAAACATTGCAAGAGCGCACAATCTTAAGTACAGTAGTGTCCTTTAGCAATGCATATTTGGCTACGGGAAAACTGGAGGGCAATTAATGAAAGGTCTTAATTCAACTTCATTCCACAGGGCTTTGTTTTGTCTTTAAACAGAGAAAACTGCTGATTTGCTAGATTCAAAGTTTAAGAAGTCAGGATGCAAATTATATTTGCACAGAAGAAAGAAAAATAATTTCAAACTCATTTCAAAAATTAAATGAGAAATGTGATACAAATTTTCGTCTTTATTTAAAGAACTAAATATATTCTATGATTACCCTTTGGTTTTGAAACTCTCTCAAACATTCTGTATTGAAAGCAACACAGTTGAAGAATTTCTTAAATTCTTTCAGTGAGACTATACTAATACGCATTAACATGGCTTCTCTAAACCAGCCACGTTTGCGCCTGTTTCAAACTGCTCGTGGAAAGTCCCACCCTCTGGAACTACTGCTTACTCTTGACAGTCGAGTTGCAGATTCTGCACAAAATATGTTCTTCTCTGTCAGAAAGAATAGAGGAGGCTCTGCATCACATGCAGCAACACCAAGTTCACTGCGACACTTCTAGCAAACTTTAAGTTAAGACTCAAGCAGTTAAGACTCTTGCAGAAAAAAAGCCTGCAAGAGCAGTTAGCTTTAGAAAGCAAGATCCTGTGTTAAATTACATGCGACTTGATGTGTAATTACTAAACTACAATACTTTCAGATGCCTATAAACTGGAGACTGCGGTTTGCTGTGAAGTTGTATGAAACGCTGTATTTCAGTAGTGGAGCTAAGTTCTTCAGTAGATTTTTTTTTTTTTAACATACAAAGCTGTCAGAATAGTTTATATTAATCTCTTTTCTCCCTTGATATTCCTTTTGGAAATACAGAGAGTTGAAAGCTTGTGTTAATAAAACAACATTTAAAGAATTTTTGAAAGGTTTAGAAATTCTGTTTAGAATTCAGTCATGAATAGGCTCAGGAATCTGAGAAACCAGTTACACTGGTGTGAAATAGGTATGAGACAGACAGTAACTGTCATAGAGAGGAGAACCTCTGATAGATCTCCTTGGATGTTCTTTCTGTTACACAAATGTAGCTGACATGGGGCTTTATTTACTGGCACACAAGTTCCTTTGAGAACTAATATATCCTCATACTAATATACTTCAAACAAAATGTTTCCAGTAACGTTAAGCAGAGTATTGTCAAACCTTCTCAACAAAGGGTGCCAAAGTGACACTATTCCTAAAATGAAAGAATAAAACCCGAAGACATACAGAAGATGCACATTCTAAGAATTTAAAGCTAAACTTAAGCTAAGCTTTATGTGGCCACACAATCCAGCCCCTTCTCTTGCAAAATTTATCCCACATTGCTGAGGATAACTCAAAATTAGAGCCTCTGCAAATTAACAATTCGAAAGGCTACTGCTGAGCTGCTCACCATAGGAGCAATTCAGGATTGCTCATCAGTGGAGCCGGCTGGACTTGCAGCAAGTGCATTCTGCATGACTTAGGGGGAAAGTAAGAATTTTAGTCTCTTTGAAGAGCGAAGTTAGTATCTTAAACCCACTTTTTTAGCTTGGCAGTCTTTCCTAGCACTTTACACCTGTCCCGTAACATATTAATGAACAGTTTTAATCCAAACCCTCAGAATGTAGCCCTTGCATTCCAATTATTACAATATTAAAATACACCTACAAACAAATGATGACAATGGCACACAACAGGATTATCTTGGGCTTGGTTCCTCTTGTACTAAAACCATGCCTAGCTGTGCTCTGAAAGCAAGCATGTGCTTTTGAATGGATAAAAATTTCAGTTAGAGATTAGGGGAAAAAGCATGCTTTTGAGTTATCAGATTTTGCAGGCATTCTGTTTAGTCACCACTTTTTTTTAGGGATTACACATTTAAACCCTTCTATTCTTATATGCTATGAAGAGGAATCCCTCTAATCCACAAGAATTTTGATTTACCTGTTTGTAGAAGCCCTTTCAGCTAGCAGTATCTTACAACTGTTTCATTTTAAAAGCAGACTGCAGTGAATTACAACCCTTTAAAAAATTCCCCTGCTTCCCACTAGAGATATTTACAGACTAACTTCAAAAGATATGCACCTCCTCTTTGTTTAATACAGTTTTCTCTTTTCTCATTTTGTACAATTAGGGATGCCACTGCTCAAATATATCACAGCCACAAATAAAATCGCCAAGTTAGAAAACCAGAGGTTGAGTGGAAATGTCTTTCACCTTCCATGGCAGTGTACAGTACAGCACAATTTTTTCATTTGAATTTCAACACTGGACTATGAGAAGAAGCAGCATTGAAGCAGCAGATGTGAAATAAATGTTCTAGTGATTCTAAGTGGCAAATGAAGGACCGATCATACTTACTTAAAAGGAATCCGTGAAACCGCATTCATATTGGTGGGAGAAGTCACCGCTTGAAGAACATTTTCAAGGGCAGTCAGTCCTCCTGCAGCCCGAAATGCTATTTGATCTGCTGTGTTCTAGATAAACACAAACACAGAAGAGATCCAACAGAAATTAAAGAAATTCCTACATAAAAGACATGCCTGATAGACAATTGTCCTGACTTTCATCAATGCAGAAAATCCTTAATACATGTATTTATCATGTTGAACACCTTTGAAAAAAGAGCATTTCACTGCCAGTGCACGGGGAAGAGTATTCTTTAGAGCAGGAGTTGAAATTCTCAGGTGCTATTTTTCTCAGGGGTCATCTATACATATCAAATACTATATAGATAATACAGTTGAATACCGTATTACCCGTAATGACATACTGCTACGTGGATTTTAATAAAGTTAATCTTTATCTGTTGCTGTTATCTCTGTAGCTATACTTTATTGCTTTGTATATGATTTAAAGAATATAGACAATCTCTAGATGGGTACTTCCTCTTTTTCACAAACTCTGCCAAAAGGAAACAACCTCCAGGCTTGTTCCTTCATTTGTATGCGTAAAATAGTTTAGGCAGATCGCTGTTGAGAACCATCGTTACATCGACAATAGCCGGTTACATATTTCACAGAACCTGGACCTGCAATTTAGGTTGCTGATCTGGAAGAAAGCCTGACAGTGTCACCAGTCAGATGTTTTGTTTTATCCTTAATCTTGGGAAGACAGAAATGTTGCCTGACAGATGCTGTTGAGGATACACGTTCGTTAGCTGTTCTGTCTTCTCAAATTAATTGCCTGGAGTTTAAGAATCAGGTTAAAAATCTGGATGTGATTTTTGGTAGTGCTTCAGTTATGGGAAACTACAGAGGTAAAGTTTGAAAATGTCACCTAGATGATCAGTGTAGTTTATCTCTTCGGCAACTCCAACTTATTACCCACCCAGGTCCTTTGCCTAACACACTGCTTGCAGCTTATTTAAAATGTAGCAGAATGAATGAGTATTTTTAGCTTTGAGGGGTGACATTCTCATCCAGCTTGTTTTGCATTCCTTATGCTATGTTATTGGTTATAAATGGAAAGATTCAATTTAAATTAGTCTTGCATGCGTTCCCAGCTTTCTAGACTAGCTGTTATTTATTCTAGGTGTCCTCTTTGAACTTCCACTAAGCTGAATTTTACACCTAAATACCAGCTACCATGACTCTTACAGTTTGCAAATGACTGAGTTTTTGCTGGAGCATGTCCAGTATTTTAGAACTTACTCACGCCCTTTTCCTTTCCTGCAAAGTTGGTTTTATCTCCTACTGCTTAAAACAAAGCAAGTAAGATAATTTTCTTCGCTACTCTTAAGTTGCTAATTTTGTGTAACTTTATTGGCAGTTTGTATTTAATCATCTTGATTTTGTCAATGATGACGATAGTCTAGTTAATACGAAATCATTTCTCTTTTCCCCAGTGCTGCAAGCACTTGGCATGTGGGGGAAAAAAATGGGAAGTGATCTATAAATACAATCATTATTAGTCTGTAAAGAATGTATTATACTCTAACAGACTAACAGAAAAAACTCGTAGTGACTCTGGCAATAAAATCTTTCTTTGAACAATTAGAAATATAATTGAGCAAGATATAATATGATTTAGAAGGGAAACATTTTTCCCTGTCAGAATGAGACATTAATACATAAACACTAAAGCATGTATCTTACTTTTTTTTTCAACCATGCAACTTTCTCTCCATTAAGTTTCCTTGAAGCAAACATCTATATTCTATTTAAGCTCCAAGCTCCAGAAAAACTGTTCAGAGAAGTCAGATATTCCAAAAGAAAACCTTTTCCAGAAATTAATATGAACTGCATGTAGATTTTTAGACAGCCAAAAGATTTACCTTCAAAGGAATAACTAGCCTCAAATGAATGGAAATCTGTGTGCCAACTCACCGAGCAGTTGAGATAATCAACCACTGATTTCCTACAGGCTAATTGATAAATATAGTTTCTAGCAGCCAATTTTAGTCCAGTTAGCCCAGTAAGTGTGCCTTAACTAAAGAGTTATTTTTGAGTTTCATTCATATATTCCTCCTTTACTTGCTCTCCCTGCCTTCCAACTCAGAAAAACTCCAAGCAACAACAAAAAAAGCCTCCTTAAGCAACCCTTGGTCGGGGACCTCTGATACAACGCCATACAGCAACTGCACGTCCAGCCTGCAGTGTGACTGGGATAAATCTGCAGTACGCACTGCCTCCCCTGCAACGCTTTCCCACCAACCTCCTGACAGAGCTGTAAGGAAAAGACAGCCAAACAGCGAAGAAATAGTCCTGCCACAAATCAGATAGTACTATTTGAGCACCTTGGCTTATGGCCACAGTTCTCAAACATTCTCCTCTTCCTCCCCTGCTCCACCAGTGCTGCAGAGGGGTTCAGCCAAAGCCTGGGGCCTAATACACCAATTTTCACTTCAGCTTAAAACTTCTCAAGTCTAAGGAGAGATTTTGTTATTTTAAGCATGCACGTTCCTTGGTAATCAACATACACACACAACCAGTGTAGACAAACGTGCACGAAGATTTCTGCATATGATTGGCATGCCAGCATCGCAGCACACAAACGAGAAAGACATTTATGTGACACTGCTGATTTATTTGCTACAGCATATTTGTTAGTGCTACTCCAGTTTTAAATGTGCCAAGCACTTCCCATTTCTCACTTTCCCTACTTCTCATGGGAGATTATGCCACAACCTATTAGCTCTCGTGGCAGTCTTTCCCGTCACTTAGACCAAATTCTCTATTTCATCCCATTACTCTGAGTTATATCCCATTTTATTGCACTCGTTTTGTTTCTCCCCTTAGTAATTACTCCATTCTTGAAATCGTACGCTGTTACACTTTCCTACTTGGCTTGTTTCTCAACTCTATATATTCATTAATGCTAAACCCACCCTTTTATTTTTTTCATGTAAGCTTTTCTTGTTTGTGATTTTTTTCTAGAACTTCTCTTTTCTCCATAAATACCTAGTAATGAACTGTCCAGAAAGGAACTTCCCCTGCAGTCAGTCACCAGAGCCACACTGAAAGAAGCTATAACGTCTCCCTATTCTGAAGGGAGATCTCCATGTGTCTACTTAAAAAGAGTATTAATCTTTTGAAGCTGTTTGATTTCCTACATGTTCTCCTTCCACTTCCATCTGGAGCAACACTTCTTTTCAGCATCACTTCTTTTATAGACAGACTTTTTTTTCAGAATGCCTGTTTCACTTTTGTCTAATGCTTTGTTAAATACATTTTGCAAAATACAGATTTACATTTTGAAGGACTTCCTTTAATACTACAGTTTTCTATCAAGAAGAAGTGAGTTTGTAATTTCTCCCAGTTTTATATGATTTAGCTTTACGTCCTATTATTCTCCTCTCTAGATTACTCATAAAAATTAATCAGCATTTTGATGCTTAGCCATCAGGGAAATAAATTCCTAACTATATGGATGGAAGAGAGAGGGGAAAAACCTTAAATGAAAGGAAGAAACAAATCAGCAGCAAGGTTGGGAAAGATACACAAGCACAGTATTCGTTCATCGCGCTTACAAAGGTCTATAAAACTGCCACTTAGGCATTAGGAACACACTACTTTTGATATGGTATTTAATACATTTATCTCCAAGGATTCTTTCAAGACTGAGAACTCCAAGAGCTTTTAACCCCTTTATTGAAAGGGAATGTTGATTACTGAAGCAGCTGCTGGTATACAGTGCTTGTGAATGACCTTGGTCACCACGCAAGCACCCTGCTATCAGGAATCCCAGGTTCAGGCACAGGTCCTTGAGCTTGACCTTGGGTCAGTAGGGGCCATGGGAACTGAAGAGAAAACATGCCCTATCCACAAAGGAGCAGAAGAGTCACTGGAATATTGCATTGCTGATGCTTTCAGAGTGAATACTGTGTGACTGTGGTACTGGAGGAAACAGTGGAAAAAGGAATCAGGCACAGGCAATTTCCTCAGCTATCCACAATACGAGACCTCAGGTAAGGAGATGAGCTGTGTATAAAGAACGAACAGTATTCAGTCTCCCCAATGTTGGAAAATATTGTCATTCTATCTCTGAAGTATGGCAGCCAAATAATACCAAAATTTTTAAAAAATATGTGTGAATTAATTCCTACTTGAGGTGATTTTCAAATTTTGAAGTATTTACATATTCATCTGAAGAAATCTTTCTTAAAGCATACATGCAGGGGAGCAGGCTCTCTTATCCAATTTGTCTTTCCAAAATTAACCTATATCCTTCAAAATATGATCCAAACTCACTTAATGTTCTATAGTGCTTTAGCTTTACATTAGCTGATGCATATTAAAACACAATATAAATTCAAAACAAGTAGACTGAGTCATGTGAGATATTCAAAGCCCTTACTCACATAATGTTCTTATTTAAATTGGTCCTCACTTGAATCTGTGTCAGAATGAAAGACCCATTCAGGTAACTATGACTTTTACTATGGTAGTACCAAGGCACTCAGTAGATCAGGCACCACATGAGCATGAAAAAAGACAGATCCTGTAGGGAGTAAGTATTAAATCCCTATTTGGAAAGAGTATAAACCAGTATGGCATGGTTTTTGCTCCCTGAAAGAACCCTCCAGACTTCTAACTTAGTCTCCCAAATTACTTAGCTACATGTTTATGAAACCTATTGCATAATTTCACTATAGAAACAGTTGAGTGGCTGCATACTTAGATTGCGAAGGTTATTCAGCAAAGGCGATCGATACAATGGGATTCATGTTTGTTGAACAGAAGAAAATATACATACATCTGGTTTTCAAACTGTGTGAAAATTTGACTTGCTCATTATGTATTTTCAGAAATGCACAACTACTTCAAATAACATTTTTAAACAATTTCATTTCTAAGTACAAAAGGATTTCAAAGCTCTGAAGTTAACTGGTGACGCAGGAGAGCAAGGACAAATGAACATGTAAGCAAAAATTATTATTACTGTCACCTATGTGTTTCTTAACAGACAGAAGAAGAGGCACAAAAACCTTGGGGCTGCCACCTAGATATGTCTTAACCATTACAAAAACAGTAACAGAGACAGCCTTCAGAACAGCAGATGTAGCACTCAAAACCAATACAAGAAAAAAACCTCTTTTTTCTTTATCCCTCTCAAGTCTGTGTCATTGTGAAATACAGTGGCCTTGTTTGTACAGGAGGAAAGCCAAACAGCTGATGTGATATTAAGTATGTATTCTTAATCTTTGGACCATTATAAATTTGTCATTTAGAGCACACAGCAACTAATTTCAGCAGAACAGTGCATGGATCAAGTAGCTTTAGCAGAGAGCGTGTGTACATTAATGCATGTGTGGCAGAGCAAACAAATAACAATAAACAAATCAAGTAACCATTTCATGGATTAATTATGAACTAAACATTTTAAGAAATTTAAAATTAATCCCTTTTTTAAAAATTATGACAAACAATCAAGAAAGCTCCCTGCACACTGGGCTAGTGTGGCTGACATTTACCTACCTGTTACAACACCTTAATGGATTTGAATTCCCCTTCTCTCCTCTCCTATGGCTTGAGTGACAACTGACTAATAGGATTACAGGCTCCGTTCCAATAATACAGCTCAGCTACATGCCAGCAAAAAAATGACAGCCTAAACCTGAATTACATGGCCTGGGAATCCATCCAATTATTAACTAAAGTAACTGTTATTACCTAACCTAATCAAAGGAGAAGCAGCTGTTAATCTTTGGTGGCCTTCAGTGTAGTAGCGGTCAGACTGGATGAACTGTCTTTGTACTTGACTCCTCTGCAGACAATAATTATGTCCTTTGTGATCAAGAAGGAAGGGCTTCCTAACCTTTCAGACAGAGGCAGCAGATGGGGAACAACTGTTTGTGTGTTCATTAACAAGATAGGGTGGATTTTATCAGGGACTGGCATCTGTGGCACCTTCAGAAGCACCACTTACCCAATGATACAAGTATGTTTGGCAAACTCAAAAATTAGCAGACTAAATAGTTCAAAATAATGTTTCTATGTGATGAGCTGACGTTTGGTACAGAAAAATACACACAGCTAAAAAAAGAAAAAAGTCATTTACACATATATGCCTCATCATACCTGACATGGTCAACAAATAAATACATAAAAAGGCCAATTGACCTGCCCTGTTACTTTGCTACGTCTTTTTTAACTCATTAAAGTAGTCAGATAATATAAACTGTATTCTTCTGAAATAAAACCAAATTAGGGGAAAATCTTCCGATTTATTTGTACAAGTCATTGGGTAATACAAAGTAACACAAACTGAAATAAAGTGAACGTCAATTAGTAACAGCTTTTGGTTTCCGCGTACAACACTCCAGGACAGAAGCGAGACCAAAACCGCTGTCCTGCACTGCCGCTCCCCTTTACACAGGACGTTTGGCAAACTGGAAGATTTGTAAAACGGAAGATACGAGGTCAGAGAAACCTGCCTCACCATGAGACACTACAGAAGTACAACTTAGTTTATGCTGGAAAAAGTAAAAATACGATGGAATCACAGTGTGGAAGTACCTGAATGAGAAGAAGATTTCTGATAATGCACAGTAACTGCCAATATTTGGAAGCTGAAACTGGATGAGTTCAGGTAAGAATAAAATGATTTTTTTCAAAGCCAAGAGTAATTAATGATGAGCATAATATACTTAGGAAATAGTTGACTCTCAATCATTTTAAGTTTTTAAATCAAACCTGATTATCTCCTAGAAAAATATGATCCTAGTTAAAACATAATTTATTAATTTGGTACAAGAGTTATTGGGTGAAATCCAATGTCCTGGACCGAAGTACTCACGTCCATACGTTTCTCCTGTTAAAGTATTATTATTAGTTAATAAGTAGAGCAGAATCAGAAATAATGCAGAGCCTTTAACAGCTGAAATGATTTATTGACAGCTTTACCACCTCTCTTCTATGCAACTTTAGCACCTCACATTTTGACTACTTGAAATCTTTTTGAACTAACTTAAATAATCCGATGTAAACCCTCCCTCTAAGACAAACCTCCACAATCAGTATCTTTATTTAAGATTAAAAAAGAGTATTTTCCTTCATCAGCCAAAGAAACACTTTCTGCTAGCCCTGCCTACTACGTCCAAATAAGAAGCTGATCTGGAAAGCCTGTTTGAACAGACCTCAGGAGCTAAAACTGTTCAGAAGAAAGTATTTCTGAATGAACCTTAAATACTTTGAAACATTCTGACTTCTATTTCTGAAAGAACACACTGAACTTGTGCAACTCTTTTCTACACTTGTTAAACTGTTCACCGAAGGAAGAAATAATAACTAATTAGTAAAATATAGTTGAAATCCATCTTAAGAATTTTCTTCTTTCCTTTTATCTAGTGTTTGAAGATTCTATCTAAAAATGCCAGGGGCTAAGAAATGCAGTTCAAAGCTGCCTTAGAAAAACAAACCAGACAACTGAATCCTGGGCTGGCTCCTCCTTTTTTTTTGTCCTCCCCCTTCAAATAAATACACAAGTATCTCTGCATGCACATAACAAAACCACAGGTATGGTCGTGGCTGTAGAAAATCTATACTCTTTGATTAGTCCTCCAGATGTAAAACTTTACACAGTGAAAATCACTGTAGAGTATACCAAAAGAGTATTTTCTATTAAAACAGACATTTTTGTTCCCTGTAATATTTCTCCCTAGTGAAATCAGTGTTATAGTAATACCCCATTCCATCTGAAAATCTCAAACTGGTATTCAAACATGAGTGACTTCACCCACAATAGAATTTCAAGCACTGAACATCAATGGGAAACTAGTTTAGGATTAAAACATGAGCCAGAATTGGCTCAGTAGCCTTTGCACACCATTGGGGGGAGATATTAATTCACATTAAGGACACACCTATCATGTATTTCTAGAAACTCCTCCCTTGTGCATTGCTTGTGTGTTAAAGCACCCAAACTCTTTAGATAATGCTTTGCAAGGCAACAGAAAGGAGGGCTGGAGAAATGCTCCTTTGCACCTTACCCCACACAGCAAAGTGCAAATTCTGAAGCCTTAAAGCTTAAAGGTAAGACAGCTCCTCCGGTTTCTGTGTTTATGCTCCACACGGACTAATCTCCGTGGCTTCATCTAGGAGAGGATGGTTACCCAGCATCTGAGAGAGGAGGTAGGTAAATGGGCCTTATCTTGCAGAAGGTGTTTCACTCCCTGCATGATGTTCAGTACTTGCACACTCCCATGTAGAGCTCAGCCTCTAGCATCTAAGCCATTTGGATAATACTGGTTTTTCACTTTAATAGCTAAGGAATACTAACTGCAACCTAATATATATTTAGCATAAAAGAAGACAAATATCTAAGTACAACAAAAAGAAAGGATGAAAAAGAAAGCAGTTGATACATCACTCAAATGGAATAATAAAAATGAGGCTTACTTAATTTTTTAATTAAATGCAATATAAAAAAAAGAAGAGGCATTTACGATTATACTCTCTGAAAGTACATTATTGACAAGCGACTTAAAACTGGTCCAGGCCTAGGGACAATACCACTACTAAGAAATTTGATTCTTAAGCCTGTCCTGCAAACACTAAACGTCACGTGCTCACAAATGTACTTCTGTCTATGCACATCATATACTTTATTCATTCTTCTGTTTCCAAACTTCTGCCAAATTGTAAGGTAAAACATATTGAATACGGCTCCTTACTTAATCACTGTATTACCTTATTGAGTAAAATGAGCCTTATTTACACGATCTCCTTCCAAGTTCTGCAGAATCTTTTCAGTTCAATAGTAAAATCACAGAAAGGCACTCTATTAACACTTCTGTTGGCAAGGACAGGACCCTCACAATCTTGTTTGTGAAGTTTCATGAGTCAGTGACAGCCATATGGGAAAGACAGGTAAACTAGTGAATTCCATGTTATCTGTTTAGCTGCTTTCACTCTTGCTAAGTAGTGTAACGAGAAACAGCCAATATTGCTTGGAAACGTAAGAATTGTCCTTATAGATACTGCAAAGACAGCACTGAGCATTGCAGCACTTGTGCTTATTCAAAATAAATATTTAGTCTATTTATAAATAACAAGGCATCTAGTAAGTGCATCAATTAAAGGAGGAAAGCAAGGATAAAGGTTTAAGTCTCTAATACCAGAACAACTGCTCCTAGATCTCCATAAATGGCTCCATTAGCTAAGGCCAACTTGACTTTTTCTGAATAATCTCATAAATAGAAGTTCCCAAACAAGTATATAAAAAGCACAATTACAGGATCTTGTCACTTCTCTCTCAGCAGTTTATTGGACAAGAAATCTTAAATCCCTATGGCTGACATTATAATATTGAAAGCTCTCAGCCACTAGGAAAGCAGCACTGATTTCAGCTGAACTTAAACTATGAAAACCACTGCAATCAAGCAAAACTAAAGATATTAAAATTACATGGGAGAAGACATATAGGGACGGAGCAATGGTTGTTTAAAGACCTGTAGTGCAGTCAAGAGCACTTGAATTCTAAACACAGCTTTCACACTGATTGCCTTGGGTACTCTCTTGTAACCTCTTGAACTATCTGCCCATTACCCCATACACAGGACAGCAACAAAGGACTGCATGGCAGATTAATAATGTGGGTTTGTGAAGCACTGCAAATGACAACAGACAACAAAGACTTCCAGGTGCTATGTTCTCAAGTCAGAAGGGATTGTCTCAAATCAGATGTAGAATTTAAAAAATACTTTCAAGAAAATATACGTATAGATATACCATCAGACTAAATGAAATAAAAACTTCATTTCTTTAGAAGCTGTAGTAATCATTACTTTATCACGATCTCTAAACTGGCATCTGCTTATTAGCAGAAACATGCCTGCGTAGGACATTTTCTCATCACTGAGAAATCAGTGCCTGTACTTTAATGATACTAAAACATTATCTCTTGTCTTTTAAATGCTTAGTGAAGCAATTTTGCATACCTTGGAATGTCTATATAGCAATTATATCCATTCTGATATGATGTATTAGTTCTAAACTGATGCAGAAGGGAAAAAAAGCCTGATCTGACAGCAAAAGGCCACAAATAGTACAGCATAAGGGCACTGGAAGTTAACGTTTAACTGCATCCCACAGAACCAGAAATGAACACAGCAGTTTTCAACTACACCCATTGTGCATGTTAAATTAGCCTCTGAATAATCTTGGAATAAGTACACTGCAGTGCTTCTCTGTGAACTGAACTTGCCTCTTAATACCATTTCCAGCAAACAAGTTAAAAAATGTTCTGTGGCTGACCTCTAGTAAGAAGTTCCTATTTAATATGTTCATCTTGAGAAAAAGGTTAATCCACAGATGATAGAAACCCTGAGCAAACGAATTACGGATGATACAAAGCTGCCTTGTCCAACCTGCAACACACAACACACATCTGACCTATTGACTTCCTCCTGGCAGTGACAGGGAAAGGCTGTTTGGGTAGAAAATGCTGTCCAAAGAGCAACTCCTGTGTTTGCACATAGCCTGCTCTTTGAAGTCACAGCCACTGTGCTATTACTATCAGATCCACTGCCACAGTTGATCAGATCAGGGGATGTTTCTACTACTAGTAGCAGAGTGGACCATATGCAGTTAAGATGGTGGATGCAGTACAATACCCCATACTCCAGCTTTGAACACTGCTGAACCTTCTTCAAATCATGTTTTAGTGGCACTGTGCATCACTGGCTCTCAGTGCTGAACATGGATACATTAAAAATCCCTAATCTCCCAGTTTTAAAGGGTTTAAAGTGAATTCATTTCGAGGAGGGTTACTTATACCTCAGATTTTCAATCAGTTATATCTGCTTTATCAGTTCCTGAGTTCATGCTCTGAACTCGGTTTCTGTACTTGTGTAGGAACACCTAAAGACTTGATTAACACTTCCAACAAAGGAAGCATAAATACAGAATTCCCTACATTACCTTCTGTGTTAGCAAATGTATTAGATTTTTGGTGGCAAAATACAGAGTTCCAAGGGCCTGAATTCTAGTTTTAGCTGGCAAAACAGACTTATTTTTAACTGTTGCAATTCAACACACTTCATGAAGTTTGGATTTTGACTTTCAATCCTTTTTACACTGTTATAATTCAGCTTTACGTTTGATTAATGACTTCCCTTCACGTGACATGACTATAGCTCTGGAACTGGCTACTGCAGGAGTATCCAAAGTTGAAAAATGAATAGATGGATTAAAAAATTAATCCATTCTTTGTATAGAAATACATTGTACGTCTAGCTAAAATGAATCTTAAACTTGTAACTTCTGATTATCTATAAAAAATAAGAGTAGTAATTACTCTCATAAAGAACAAAAAGCATAAAGATGAAAACACAGTCAAGACAGTGTGTGAGTGGTTATTTTTTAAACACTTTGGCCACGAAATGCCCACTGCCCAATATAAAAGAAGGCTTTTTGGTGTAAACCAGCGCAATATGTATCAAAATGTTCAGGTGGGTAAGAGCCAAGTATCACGTGTGCAAGAGAAAGGCAGTAGGTTGCAACATGACGGTACCAACGACTTCACAAGGTCCCACTGCACCACTGCAACTGTGGAGGTGGAGAGGGCGTGGGCCTGATGTGGAGCTCGGGGGTCTTCGCCATGGATTTGCCTTGCCAGCTGCTGCCAGAGGTCAGCCCTGCTGCTGGTCCCGTGACACTCCTGCCACCACGGCCAAGCCGAACTGCTGCTCAAGCACTAGAGATCGGCCAACCCCAATGTGCATTGCAGATTAGTATAAAATGTAAATAGCAGAAACAACAGTGGCTCATAAATATGCCTATTTAATTGCAGACGTGTGGCTACCTTTTTTTTTTTTTAATTAATACTGTGCATGTGTGTACTTCTATTTTTTCCTAGAGAACACACTGTATGATTGCACATTTAAGTCTTGACAGGATACTGATTATCTACGTAAATATCCTAACACACCTAACCAGGAGACGTGCTGCTCTAAGAAGCTCAGTAGGAAAAAAAGCTGTGTAATTTCTAAGCACATTGGCACATGAAGTGCCACAGAACTGGTTGAACCTGATGTCAGAAAGATGAAGGCGTGCTCCAATAGAAGTATTCAAATTGAACAAAACTGGGGCCTGTTTGTCCAATACAACAATCAACAATATTTTAAAGCCTGTTTTGAAAATAGCCATAACGAAACACAGAACTTTGAGAATTAAGATGCAAATTAGTTTAGCAGTAATACCTTCGGCCTTAGGAGTCATATCAGTGTTAACAAAATTAAAATCTTATCTAAGTATTTTTCTTCCCAAACCAAAATTTGACTTCTAAATAGATTTACTACTTCTAAAGACTAAAAGGACATGCTGTTGTTTCTGCCAGTAGTGTCCTCTAGTGGAGAAATGGGAGATATTAAGTGAACAAGAAAACAGAAGTGGGCTGCATCACAGAAATCACCCTTTCAAAGAAAATACAAACACCTCTCTATCACAAACATGCCTATAAAAGTTTGGCATCTTGTCCAAGCTTTCATTGCTATAATAACGCTTAAATGTAAATGTTAAATAACTTTTTAGAGCTCAGTCAGACTGAGAAATGGATTGGTTGTGAGGCTATTTAAAATAATTGGTTGAGTGTGTCAAATAATATATAGATAATGTGCCTGTGTGTGTATGCATGTATATAGGTAAGATCACAAAATACAATGCGGCTCTAATTTGGGTAAAGCCACTAGTCCATGACTCAGGTAAAATCACTAAAACAGTAATTTTCTCCCTTTTTCTTATATAATGCCCTATGATGCTTTTTCTGATTTAGTAAGAGGGCGACAGATAAGCTGACACCTCCTGAGATTTCCCCTGCCCTCAATGAACCCATGTATCAGACTTTGTGCTGAGTTTTTCTTCTAGCTGTGTAGATATCCTTAACACTTAACTAGCAACTCTAGCTTGCCTACAGAAATGCTCTGCTACTGCAATGAGGAATCTATTTGATTCACAACTCCCAAACACATCTTCGATTGTCTTCCTCTCTCCATCTCTTCCTTTTCCTACATAAAAGCCAACCAAAATAGTTTGGGGGGGGGGGGGGG
>VYZV01000030.1:8579-52450 GCA_013401275.1 Pandion haliaetus
GGTCTGACATTTTGGCGCGCGGGTCCGACATTTTGGGGTGGCGAATTCTTTATCTTTATCCGACATTTTGGGGCGGCGACTTCTTCCAGCAACTTCTTAAAGGGGCCGCCTCTGCAGCCCCCCTCCCCTGCCACCAAGGAAAACCGCGCCACACAAACCTATAACAGGGCCGTATTAAATATTATGCAGAATCAAGACAAGCACAGTGTCAGTGGTATGAAATCAATCTCCAAACACGTTACTGATAGAAAATACCTGATAGGAATACAACTTACTTTGCAGTAAAACATTTCTTCTCTCCACATCTGTACAAATGTTTCTGAAATTGTCTACTTAATGGTGGTTAATTTCATAACTTCTTATATGTGTGTTTTGTGAATGAGTGAAATCAAATTATGATAATTTTTTTTCAAATACCTGCATAATTTAGAAGTGGGTTTTCTTTTTTTCTTCATTCTGTACAAGCTGACTTCCAATTAAGAAATAAACTGTACAAAGTCCAGTGAATTTGTTTTGGTTTAGATTTTCCCTATTTATTTAGAAATAGGAAAAAGGTGTAGGTAGACTGACTCCTGTAATAAACCCATAATTAAAAAGCTGCGATATGCTGAATTAATATTTTTCCTTGTAACATGAATAATGATGTTTAAAAACTGCTTTTCCTCAGTATGGGGAAAGTCACTGAAAAGGTTGCAGCTATTCTTTCCAGTTATGCGTGGATACTTTGTACCACATATGTATGATCCCCTGCTAGCTTAAGTAGGAAGTTATTGTCATTCTCCTGGCTTCTTGGTAGCTTTTCAAATAGTATTGTGTCCCTGCAGCATGGGACACTACTCCATGGAAGATAGGACTCTCTCTGTGCCAGACAGTTATTACTCATTAAGAAGGTATTTGAAATATGAATCCATTTGGAATTCTGTACTTGGATTACCAGTTTGTGTGGGGTTTTTTTGTTTGTTTTTAACTATACAATTTTCCTTTATGGGATTATGTGTAAACATGGGTAGAGTAGTATGTTAGTATGATGCACGTATGTCATTCTGAATAAAGCAGTCTTTCTGACTGCTGTTACAGTCTTGCATTGCTTAGCAGAAAATTTGGTCTCTGCTAGACAAGACATTTGAATGATGCTGCCAACTGAAAATAGCCAGGTTTATAGCCCATGAACGTGGAAGTTTCCACTGTTACGTAGTGGCCAACTTTTATGAAAAGGCTTGCTCTTTCCTTACACTATTTGGTGGACAAAAGGGTTTGTACCTTTTTTACTTTCTTGAAAGAGTGTCTTTGAGTGGAGCAATTTATTCCAAGTGCACCTTTATTTTGTAAGATCTTGCAAGAACAGTGCACATGTGACTATATACTAATAGGTATTTAACTTTTTTTAGTACCAGCAGATGGAAAATGAGAACAGATGAAGAACAGGTTAAGTGGTGTTCCATATAACTTCCTGTGATCTGAAAACAGAGTGTTCTTTCAATTTTTCTTGCTGATTTTACAGATAATTTTTTTCAGTTTCAAAGTTTTGGGGTCTGATTTAAACAAGAAGTGTCCTGGTTTCTTAAAAGAGTCAATTACATTTTAATTCAGAAGAAATTCTGAGCGTTAATGCTTGTGAAAATTAAGTCAAGCATGTAGCGGTTGAACATTTCAGATACAAAGAGATTTCTGAATGAAACAAGATTTAGATGTGCTTCACATATTTCATTTACTGTTTTTTCAATTGTATGTGCTTTGCTTTTTAAGCCTTGCCTATAAATGTCACTTTCAAAAACATTTAGTTATTGCATCTCATTTGGAGATACTTGCCCCTTATTTGTGCTCATCCAGCATCCCTTCCAAGACAGCTGTATTCACTTGTCAAAAATGCAGTTGTTAGAATGATGTCTGGAGTACAATAATATTTTGAAGATATGCAAAGAAACTAATTTTCAACTTTTTTTCCAATTGTAGAGATTTGGGAACTAGGAGGATTCAAATTATGTTATTGAGATCTTTACTTATGGTAAGCCTTCTGTGTTCAGTGTATTATGTTATAAGCACACAATGTTTCACTTTGTATATACATTTATGCTTAGAAGTACAGTATTACAACTAATTTACAATTACAAAATTAAACATACCTGATATGAAATAAACGTACTTAATATTACTGTTACAGAACTACAGATCTGTAGTTCTACTGGGTAAAATTGTGACAGTGTTTTCCAAATTTACATTACAAGCAGCTCAAGAAATACTCCTCCATCTCTTTAGAGAACTTCAGTGAATATCAGTTGTAATTGGATCTGCAGATCCAAAAGAACATCATAGAGTAGGTTGAGTTGACTAGTTCTGCCAGTGATGCTGGCAACATCAAAGTGAAATCACTTTTGTCTCTTGACACCACAAAACCTGTAATTAGTAGAATGGCTGATATTTTTAAAACTGTAGGAATGGATGCCTATCTCCAAGCCTTTAGAACCTCAGGCACCATTGTTCTTTCCTTCCTAGTATTTCCCAAGTTTCTTGTAAGGTATGATTAAATGTTTTACCACAAATACATTTTTGAACTGTAAACCTTCAAAGAGTATTTCTGGAAATACATCCTGATGGTAAGAATCAGAAGTGGGTAGTAAAGGAGGCACTTGCCTGTAGAGTCCTGGCCTGTTTTGTTGCAGAAGCTGAAAACTGTTCAGTGCCTGAAGTAGGGGAGATAGCATAAAGAGTGATTTCACGACTAAAGCGGAAGAATGTCTTCCTGGAAAATGAGTTTCTATCTCTTCTTTGACATGAAATTTGTGTGTGGTGTTAGGCAAATCAGTTAAACCATTCTTTGTCAGAATATGGAATCCTAGATTCTGGCTTGCAGAAGACCTGAGCATTCACAGTTGCAATTTAAAGATAGAAAACACGTTAGAAAGGACCTCAGGTGGTCATTTGGCACTTTGTCTTCATTAAAGAGAGACTCAGCTATGCCTAAACTGTTCCAGTCTTAAAAATTGCCAGTGAAGTTGGTAAGAATTGTTCTAATTATTTGGGGTGCTGCATACCCTGTAAGTATGCATTAAGGGATTCAAATTGTGTATGTGGAAGGAATATAACATTTCTTACACTGAATTTTGTTGTGGATCTTCTTTTAGAACATGGAAGTACGTTCCCATCATGGCACAAAGATATGAAAGTGAATGTTTTGATGCTTAATGAATTACTTAGACATTGATAAATATTGTGGGGAAAAAATTTGGGAAGGAATTTGTATTCAGAGCAGAGCTTTTGTTGTGGTATATAAGGTTTAGTCTGCACACATAATAAAGAACTAGAAACTACTGAACCCTGCCTGTTCTGTGTACTGAACTGAGCATTGTACATCATGTATTCTTTACAAAAGAATAATATTTCATAACATAATTAGTCTGTTGTGCATACACACATAAAATCTAGCACTGCATTAAAAGTACACACTTTTATTTGCAGCCTTACTGCTTGTAATATTAGTAACTTTCCATTTTCAAAATGATTGATTAGATACCTTCATGTACCCACACGATCCTCTGCCAACCACTTTCTTTTCAACCTATTTAGTTATGCTGTGGAATAGTGCTTGCTCACATGTTGTGGTTTAATCCCAGCAGGCAGCAAAGCACCACCCAGTCACTTGCTGAGTCTTCCCCAGTGGGACTGGGGAGAGAATTGGAAGGGTTCAAATGAGAAAAGTGGGTTGAGATGAAGACAGTTTAGTACGTAAAAAAAAGGAAACAAAGAAAAACAAAACCAAGAAAAAAGAAAAAAGTGATAAAAAAAAATAAAAAAGAACAAAAACCCCACCCAAACAAACCACAAAAAACCCCACCCAAAACCCAGTTGCTCAGCAGCAGAAAACTGATACCCAGCCAATGCCCAAGCAACGGCAGCCTTTGCAAACTGTCCTATTTTGTTGCTGAGCATGATGTCAGTGTGGTCTGGAATATCCCTTTGGTCAGTTGGGGTCAGCTGTCCCAGCTGTGTACCCTCCCAACTTCTTGTGCACCCCCAGCCTACTCACTGGCAGGGCAGTGTGAGAAGCAGAAAAGGCCTTGATGCTGTGTAAGCACTGCTCAGCAACAACTAAAACATACTTGTGCTATCAAGACTGTTTTGGTCACAAATCCAAAACACAGCAGTTTGTGCTACTATCAAGAAAAATAATTAACCCAGCCAAATCCAGTACAACACAGTTCACATGTAAAAGCTGTAATGGTATAGAATATAAATAATGAAGATATAATTATTATGTAAAGTCTTAGATAAAAATATGAGTGCTTTTATTATAATTAAATTTTGGATAATTTTGCTCCCCTCATTCTCAACAGCTTATGCTTCTCAGTTTCTGAATCCTGTTTTGGTTGTGATATTGTAATATTCTGGTAACCTCCATGTTAAGGGACAGTAAATTTTAAACATTTCTGACTGCTGTAAATGTTCAGCTGATTAAATTATCAGATAGAAGTTAACTTTTCCTTATGTACCTACAGAGCTTGCTTTAAATAAAAGTAATCAAATAAGGCAAGTCAGAGATGGTATTAGTTTAAAAAAAGAAAAAAAAAACAACAACATCATGGTTCCAGATTTCTAAGAAAGTGGTTTGCTGCTTGCTGGGTTTTTTTTGCAATAAAGTAGTATCCATAAATGTTTAAGATGTACATACAGACCCTGATTTCTCTTTTTTCTTCACGTGAGCATACTCAGTACGATATATGAGCAGCTCAGAGCCTGAAATGAAAAAATCTCTATTGGCATTATTACCATCTTCATTTTATGCCCTGCAACTTTTCGTAGGCCATTTAAAAAAAAAAAAAATCATAAATAATACCTTTATTTTTGTGTGTGTATGTGTTGATAGAGGAAGGATCCTGAGAAATACCACTTCAAAACAGATGAGGGAGTTCATCTGAACATAAGTATTAAAGTCCTTCCAAATTCATAGTGAGGTTAGGCATTTTCAAAGCTAATACAGTACTTCAATTTGAATGCACCTTTCAGATGCCAAAGCAAGCCCACTAAAAATTGAATGAGAGCTGCAAGTAATTCTTACAATGCAATAATGACACACGTTAATCTTACTTCCAATGGTAAACAGGTGACTTCAGGATACAAAGCAACAACAATAACTAATGCACTTCCGCCACCGTTTCTGGACCCGTTACTGTCTCCTTCACTCATGGAAGACTCTGAGCTAAGGCAGCTGGTCTTGGAAATACTGCATAATCTCATTGATCGGCATGACAACAGAGCAAAGCTCAGAGGGATACGGTAGCTCTTTTTGTTTGCTTTGGCTACTTGAAATTCTAGTTTAATATCTGAATGATTTGTACTGTTGATTTTTAAATATTTTTCCTAATAAGAAATCTTAATGTACTGTTTTGATAAATGCACAGTGCTCAGCGTCATTTATTGATGGCAAGAGTTTTACAGGTAAGCCTCATCCTCTTCCCTTTCAACTTATTTTTGCTAAAACAACATTTTTGTTTCCTTTGTAGAATAATACCAGATGTTTCTGATCTAAAGATAAAACGAGACAAAATTTCAAGGCAAGATGTGAGCTTCATGAAAAAGGTAATAGAATGAAAAAGATAACTTTTCTATCTAGAAAGAAGGTAAAGTAACTGAACCAGTTGCTTTTCTTCTATAACTGTCTTTGCAAAAAGTTACAAAGATCAGTATCAAGTGATTTTAATTCAAATTACAGTCATTTCAGTGTTGAGGTGCTCTAGATACTTGGGATGTGGTCACATGGAATAAAATTTTCATTTGTCTTCAGTGAAAACCCTTGCATGCATGAAATTAGAGTGCATATCTAAACCATTGCAGTGTATATCTAAACCATGATTCTGAAAAGACCTCCCTATAGTTAGATCCCTGTGCAGCATTTCATTTATGCTCAGTAGTAGCTTTTTATTTGTATGGCTTTTATTTTGTTGCATTTTCAGATAATTTTTTATTTAAATTTTTTTTTAAAGTCTTGGTACAGGCACTTGTGTCATGTTCTAGGTAAAGATGTCAAAGAAAGTTAACTTTGAAGAAAAAAATGCACCTTTTTACAAGATTGCTTTTACAGGACATTGTGCCAGTTGACTTCTGAGTATGTGTGCTTCTAAAGAAAAACAGATTTATTATTTTTTTTTTAGGTGATGCTTGTGTGGAGTGAAATTACTTCTTTACAATAAACACCTAATTTTTTATGTGGGAAAGAAAGCATATAGTTATTAGTGTGCTCTGTCATTCCTGGCTATGGTTTATCTGTGTAGGTATGTTTGTAAACAGATAAATAAAAATTACTGGAAGTCATCTCAAGAAGGCTTTAGAACATTTATCATGGCTGTCTGCCTGAGAAAATAATTCATTTCTCACAGCTATCCCATGCTGCTTTGTTTTCATTTCCTATTAACTGTGAAATAAAATATGTGTGTCTTCAGAGTGCTGACTTAATATTCTAATTATAAAAATCAGAAGAATTGCAGTTTAACTTGTCCAGAGGCAAAAATACTGCATATGTAATAATATGCAGACTAGAGTTGTGCGATTTTCAAGTAACGTTGCAGGATAAATGTTCATCCTATGTTAGTACAGTTGATATTCCTTGCAGTTTATTTACACCTCTTTTGATTAATACTGGAATAATAAAAATATAAAGAAAGAATAATTCAACATTGGCCATTATTACTAATGTATCTTTGTAAAAGTGAATTAAATTTTAATTCAATTTAATATCTAGGATATAAAACAGTTTGGGTAAGTTTTATTTACTGATTTTGCTAGATGAAAATTTTAATTGTCAAACTAAATATTTGAATTGTTAGCACTCTCATCTGAAAAAGAGGGCAGGAGAGGAAAAGAGACTCTTTATCAGGTCAAGAAGATATTATAGTCTTCCAAAAAAAATGTATTAACCCTGGGGAATGAAGTCATTCAATAATTATGTATGTGATACTGTGTCAGGTGCATATCATAAACCTAGTGTTGCCTTGTGTAGATGTGTAAGTTAGCAGCCTACTCTTTCTTCCAAGATTCCTTGCATAATCAAACAAGAGGGGTGAGGCATCTCTAGAAGTCTGTTAAGATCTGAATGACCATCTAGGCTTGTTTGATGTTAGACGGAGATCCTAAGGCAATTGTGTATCATACTTCAGAATTTCAGTACCTAAAATTATGTGGAATTAAACCAGACATAGATACAAAACTCTCTTCATCTGAGTCCACTTTCTCAAAGCCAGGAGGCTTATTTCTGTCCTTTCTTTAAAGGGAAATATTGAACTTCTTGCATTTTGCAGTCTTCTAGAAAGATACTACATGTCGAGAAAATCCACATAATAATTTATTTTCATATCTAAGTGCGATTCTTTGTTAGTGGGATGAATCATTTCATTACTTTTGTTTTCCAGATATACTGTGTCTTTAAACAACTAACCTTTAGCATGTTTATTTCATAATAGCTTCTAGCTTTGCTAATAGCTGTTTCCCTCTTTTCTAAATGAAACATATATTTGAACAACTATATATTTGATTTTAGAAGTAACAAAAAGACCAACATCTTTATTATTTCTTAAGTGAATATATCCTGCTTGAAAAACAGATGATAAAAATGAGTTTTCTTTTTCCTTCTAAAGTTGAGCTAGTATTTCCATGAAGCATCAGTCCTTAGATCTTGAAAATTAACTGTATCAACTGATAAAGACCTGTATCCCCTACAGATTAAGAATGCTTGGGTGGCTGCATGCAAAACCTGCTTCTTATCCTGCCTCTTTATGTTCTCATTTTTTTTGTGTTGAGATAATAGCTTCTTTACAAAGATTTGGTTAAGCACAGCGTTAGGAGGAAAGGAAAGTAAATTTTGAAGTTGAGGGTCTTTCATTAGATAACTTATGTTCTTCACTAGAGCTAGAGCCTCCCTATGCACATAGATAAATAAGCCCTACTCATCTTCTGAAACACCCTCTAGCAGAACTCTTTTCTTGGTTTGCTATTCAAGGAGACTTGTTTAATGAACAACTTTTTGATGTCTTCACAAGGATAACCCTTGAAGCTCCTCAGTTACTTGAAAGTTCTTGAGAATGTTTCAAGATCTACTTTTTGTTTTCTTCTTCTCATAAATGGGCAATTTTTTTCTGAATATTTCAATAGGAAATGAATGCCAGTGTCTGACACACAGTGCAGTATTCGAGTGCAATTCTCTGTATCATCCTCCCTGTCTGTACACTTCTACATAAAATAGAACACTACTGTATTTATAAAGAAGCTGTTGTTATAAAATAGTAGTCTTCTTGATTAATCATGTACTTGTTTGTGTATGTGTATACATGTATTTTATTTTTTAATTTTCTATCTAAAATGATCTAACATCAAAGTTGGCCCTGCTTGGAGTCGGGAGTTGGACTAGAGGACCTTTATATATAGTTTCTAACCTAAATTATTCTGTGATTTTAACACTCATTTTCCCTTTTTTGTCTTTTATAGCATGGTCAGCAGTTGTACAGACACATCTACTTAGGCTGTAAAGAAGAAGACAACGTCCAAAAAAACTTTGAACTACTGTTTACATCTCTAGCTCTTACCACAATTGAACTAGCCAATGAAGAAGTGGTTATTGACCTCATTCGATTAGCTATTGCTTTGCAGGTATGAGTCTGAATCAGTGTTGGGTTCATTGATTTACGATTTATATTTGTAATTGGAGATGTGGATAACTGTTCTTTGTTTGCATATCGATCTTAAAATTGGAAATCACATCATTCAGTCCAAATTTGATCGGTTCATTAAGGAAGTGTGCTTTGTACATACCACTTATTAATAAGGAAGCTTCAGCTAATCGGATTTGTTACAAACTTCTACAGCATGTTCTCTTTGGGAAATATAACATATGTTGAAGTTTGTTGAAACATTCCCTAGATTGACAAGGTGTTCTTAAAACCTGTGATCTTGCATCAGTGTTCTGTATAAAATACATGGACTGTTCTCACCTTCAAAGAAAGCTTTTGGTTAATTGACTAGTTGGAAATATTTGTCAAACCAGGCTATTTAATCTTACCTTAGAGTAAAATTCTATCAATGTGTTGACAGGCTTTATTCCTTAACATTTCCTTTACAGGATCAGACATTATTTCACACTTGCATACAGTCCTCAGTGAAACTGTAAAACTTAGTAGTTTAATCTGTATTGTAATTAAAGCATTCAGAAAAAGTAGTGCTGGCGTGTGCCATGGAAATTTGATGAAATTGTGTCCTGTATTCCCACTTCACTCTCTGCCATTAGCCTTATTCCCTAATGTGCACCTGCATTATAAAACCTCTGAAATCCCATGTGCATCCTTAATTTTAAAATACGACACTGAACCAAGTCCTTACTTGATGAAAATGACATTAGGAGTTTTACTAGAGCAAAACCAATACAATCTGAATAAGCAGAGAAATGCTAGTAAGCATTAAATAATTCCCCTTATGGTATTGCATCTGTGACTCAGAAGAGTGATTTTTATTATTAAACTACTGTTTCTAATTTTCCTGAAAAAAGTTATGATCAGCAGGTGGTAAGGACAAGAGACGACCAGTCATTAACCAGTACTCTCTTTCTGAGACACAGAAGTTTGAGTTGAGTAGATTTATTTCTCTTCATAGGGGTTGAATCCTTCAAGCTCTCTAACTTCAGATTAATATATACCTAATTCAGGAGTGAGCTAAAAGACTAGGATTTTAAGAGGAGAGGTATTAAGTGCTAAGTAATACCAGATAATCATCATATGTCAGCTAGTGTTACTACTAATAATTTTGACTTCCATATATTCGGGAAAGCCTGTTAACTTCAGAAAGTATAATGTTATCCTTTATATTTCAGGACGTTGCCATCATCAATGAGGATAATCTACCAATGTTTAATCGTTGTGGTGTCATGGCATTGGTTGCAGCATATCTAAACTTTCTCAGTCAGATGATTGCAGTTCCTGCCTTTTGTCAGCATGTCAGCAAGGTAACACAATTAAGTAATTTAAGTAATTTAGAACAGTAGACGTTCTATTGTAAAATGCGTAAATAACTTCTGTCAAGTAATTGCTTGTGGTGTTCCTCTACTGTATTTGTGTCCACCAACATTGTTCTTTGTCTTTGGTCTCCGAAGGCATTACTTGCTGACTCTTAAAATTATGCACATTCTTCTCTCAAGGTATAGCATTTTTATTTTGTTTATGGTACCATATGTAATGGGCTAAATCCCCATATGGTATAAGACTTTACAGCCTCATTGGCTTTGGTAAAAGAGTACTGACATACACAAGACCATGAGAACCAGATTTTTAGTCCAAAGGGTGAGTGCCACAATCTTTTTCTCTGGTTAAAAGACATTTTAAAGGTCTCATTTGTGCTGAGGTAGATGTTAGTGAAGGATTGGTAATCTGCTACGGTAGAACCTCTTTAAGCAATTTAGTAATTGGAGAAAATAGCTATGGAACTATTCCATTTGTACTGCTTGTCTTGGTTTTTTTCAGGTCATCGAAACTAGAAGTCTGGAAGCATCTTATTTTCTACCAGAAACAATTTTCAAAGACAAATGCAAGTAAGTACATAGAGAATGTGAACTAATGAAGAGTGAAGTACCTATTTTACTATTAAAAATCACGTATCGTAGAAATATGTTGCATATGTGAAAAATAGTTTAGAGGTTTAATAGTGTACAGGATAGGCAGAAGAAAACCAAGCATTAAAAGCATAAATGCATATATGAAAAAAATCTGCGTTTCAGACTTTTTTTATTGTAGTCAGAGGCACTTAACATCTGCACAATGTGATGACTGGTGTAAGTGCTAACACAGCAAAATGCATTTTTACTGAATCACAGAACGGGTGAGGTTGGAAGGGACCTCTGGAGGTCATCTGGTCCAATCCCCCTGCTCAAGCAGGGTCACCTAAAGCAGGCTGTCCAGGACCACATCCAGATGGCTTTGGAATATCTCCAAGGATGGAGACTATACAACCTCTCTGGGAAACCTGTGCCACTGCTTGGTCACCCTCACAGTGAAAAAGTGTTCCCTGATGTTCAAACAGAACCTTCTGTGTTTCAGTTTGTGCCCATTGCTTCTGCTCCTGTCAGTGGGCACCATGGAAAAGAGCCTGGCTCAGTTGTCTTTCCACCCTCCCTCCCTTAAGGTAGTTGTACACATTGATTGGATCCACCTTCTTTTCTCCATGCTGAGCCATCCCAGCACTCTCTGTCTTTCTTCATTGGAGAGATGCTCCAGTCCCTTAATCTACCTTTGTGGCCCTTTGTTGGAATCTCTAAAGTAAGTCCATGTCTCCCCTGCCCTAGGGAGCCTAGCACTTGACACAGTACTCCAGGTGCGGCCTTACTAGTGCTGAATAGAGGGAAGGGATGTCCTCCCTTGACCTGCTGGCAGTACTCCTCCTAATGCAGCCCAGGATACCCTTAGCCTTTTTTGCCACAAGGGCACATTGCAGGCAAATGGCAAATACTATTACTCTGCAGTTTTTTCTAGTTAACCAATACCATATTCTCTCAAGATGTAGCAGAATAGGTGAGGAATATATTTCAGATAACGAAGAAGTGTTAAAGTAATTTAAAATATTGCAGAGGTATTCAATGGACTAATTCTGGGGTGAATACTCATTCCTAAAAAACTGAGCAAATTTTATTTCCATCACATCATTACCATTGATCATACCAACTTTTTGGTCGCTTGCAGACATTGGAAAGATATTTTACTTAATGAACAAATCTCTACTGGTAGATAATAACTTCAAGTATATATTTTGACAGTCTTCCAAAATCCTTAGAGAAACATGAAAAAAATTTATTTTTCCTGACGAACAAGATTGCAGAATCATTAGGAGGCAGTGGATACAGTGTGGAAAGATTGTCAGTTCCGTATGTACCCCAGGTAACAGGTAAGTACTGATTAGTGGCAAAACTACTAAGTACCAGTTAAGAATGCTTTCTTAATGTGTTGTGTGCCAATGAAATGTAACGTGACTGCTTGGCAAGAAAACTTAATCATAGTGTAATTTTGTTTTCTCCGGATGGTTTTTCTTTCTCATTAGCTAAAATATTATTACTAAGAAGTTTCAACTTTGTGTCCTTTTAAGATTTATTTTTTCTTAAATTCAGGATGTAGGGCAGAAAATTCTTGAACCCGCTTCAACTTTTTTGAATGAAGTCTTTGCTTTTGAAAGCATACCTAAAAAGATAGTAGTGATTATTACTGGTTTTCTGTATTAATTTGAGTTAGCAGATGAGGAAGGATTATACAAGTCAGCATACTTCATCCTTTTTATGTAAACACTAGATGAAACATATCCCATCCTTTTGCCATCTGGCTTTATGCTGACTTGCGTTATTGGCCTTAGCCAAATTCTCAATGATCAAATGTTAATTTAATCAAGAATGTTATGTTTGCCTCCATTACATACCTATGCTAGCTTAATGTCAGGTAACACAATGAAAATAAAGTATGCCTGAGGCAGATTTTTGAGAGTCCATGCTACCCAGGATGCCTGAATAGTGTGTGAATGACTAGCTTAGTATGCGACACAGTGTTTTCTGCTTTTAATATATTTTCAACAGCCAATTGAGCAACTCACTGAAAAAAAATTGTTTGAAGCATTTGTTTTACTAACCATGTGTGTTTTGTGGCTATACATAACTGGTTATTATTGTAATAGACTACGGGACATCCCAGTCTTAATCATGACATTTTTGAGAAATAAAAGTTCCTAGCAGGAGAATCTGATTCCTATGTTTTGTAGCTTACGCATAGAAAGAAACATAGTATATATGGACAGTGAATGCCAGATCTGTCACACTTGGCAGCATGATTCAGAGACAGTGCCGCCTGCTCTTGAATAAGTTTTTTTGGATACCTGCTATGGGAATGAGTTCTTCAGAAGAACAGATGTGGTTTTGCCCCATGTGCTAGCAGGCAAACTAGTGATATATTCTGAGGCACAGCTGCAATGTCTGTGTTTTCTGTTGCTGGTTGTCACCTTCTAAAAAGGAAAATGTTGCTATACTTGACAGATTATTTCTCTGGCATCTGAAAAACAGTTAACATTATATTTTAGTATGGGCAAAAGAGTTAGGTAGCAAGTAAGGAAATGTTATATTTTCAGTTTTTACTGTCTTTGAGTGAGTGAATGAGAATGGAATAAAAAAGATAGCCTGGTTGGAAATTTAGTTAAGCCTTCTCTAGATAATGAGATGTATTTATACCCAAATGACCTTGCTAGGGTTGTCTTGGGTACTTTCATAAAAATGCATTCCTACACAGGAAGATATGTAAGTTCTGACAAGGTTAAGCGAGTTTAGCTGCAAGTATGTGCTTAATTGCCTCTTCAAGTGATGAGAAATGGCCGTATTTAATGCTAAATCTTAGAGTATGTGAATCAGATGAGTGGGGTTTTTTTGTGTTGTAGTCTTTCACAAAGATCAGTAACCACAACTGGTTTCATGTCTGTTACCGTATCTGATTAGGATCATTAATCTCTGATCCTCTGATACTGAGCTTCCAAGGTTTTCATTTAATTAAATCAGGACCAAAGTGAGTATCTTGGAATTCTAAAACTTTTCATTTTGACTTAAATGTTTAATTTCTACTATTATATTACAATGCTAGAATATACTGTTTCAAAATATATCAATAATTTTACTAAAAGATGGATCCTTTTTTTATATATATTCCTGTGAAAGTTATGGTTGAACCCAAAAAGCCAGTAAATATTTCATCCTAATTATATCTAGTGTTTCTGCATATTAATGATGTAATGCATAACAAATATTTGTGGACAGAGAATATTAATCCTGTTTCTCCTTCAAGTTTTGGTACTTCTTACCAGTTTGAAAGACATTCATATTTGCAACTTTTTGTACCTTGTGCTCTTCCTTATTTGGGGGAGGGGGGAAGCTGATACTTAAATGTACATTTAATCATTTTTTGTCTGTGCATGTATAACTTTTTTTTTAATTTAGCCCTATTTCCATCAGGTAAAAAACCTCATAAATGCAGACACAAGTCAAAAGGTAACAATGAGTTGTAGGTCAGCCTGCTCTCCTGGTAGCTGTAGTGTGTCTGTATAGGATATGCACAGTCAAAAAAAAAAAAAAAGTGCTTTTAGAAGGCTTTTAGACCTTTAGTCCAGAAATTGTGTTGTATTTAGTGTACTTAGTGTTTCCTTTTGGGGGATTTTTTTTGTTTATCTCCTTGTCCTGGTTTCAGCTGTGATAGAGTTACTTGTCTTCATAGTAGCTGGTATAGTGCTATGTTTTTGAGCTAGTTATGAGAAGAATGTTGATAACACACTGATGTTTTCAGTTGTTGCTAAGTAATGTTTAGTCTGAAGTCAAGGATTTTTCAGCTTCCCATGCTCAGCCAGCAAGAAGGCTGGAGGGTCACAAGAAGTTGGGAGGGGACACAGGGCAGCTGACCCAAAGTGTTATTCCGTACCCTGTGATATCACATCTAGTATATAAACTGGGGGGAGTGGGGGTGTGGGGGGATCGCTGCTCAGGGACTAACGGGGCGTCGATCAGCAGGTGGCGAGCAATTGCATTGTGCATCACTTGTATATTCCAATCTTTTTATTATTACTGTTGTCATTTTATTAGTGTTGTCACTGTCATTATGAGTTTCTTCTATTAAACCGTTCTTATCTCAACCCATGAGTTTTACTTCTTTTCCTGATTTTCTCCCCCATCCCACTGGGGGGGGCGGGAAGCGAGCGAGCGGCTGCATGGTGTTTAGTTGCTGGCTGGGGTTAAACCACGACACTCCTTGACATACCTGTAGAAATGTTAGCTGCTGCAAGGTTTGCCTTTGTGTTTACACTTGATTTGGAACTCTACAATATGGTAGCTTCCTATTTTCTTTTCCTGGGCAGGTAGTAGAGCTATAGGTATCATTTTTTGTGGTTAGTACTAATTATGTCTTCGATTGAAATTACAAGAACTTGGTAGAAAGTTGGAAGAAGCTCTCAGCTGTTCACAGGATGATGATTCATCTTACTTGCTGGCTGTTCAGGATGAAGGCTCATTAGTGGGACATGTATATGTGCATATCTTCTCTGTGCATCCCACTGGTAGCTGGGCTTAGACACTGTCTACCCACCAGCTGTCTCCTGGTTCCCAGTCTTCCCAGTCACTGGCATCTGAGCATGGGAGTCCCCAAGGCCCACAGGCCCAGTCCAGCTGCTGGTACAGATACCCCTTGTGCACAGTTGTGCTGGTTTTGACTGGGATAGAGTTAATGTTTTCCATAGTAGCTTGTATGGGACTATGTTTTCAATTTGTACTGAAAACAATGTTGATAATACAGGGGTATTTTCGTTACTGCTGAGCAGCTTGGAGGGTACACAGCTGCCAAAAAGGACTGTCGTGGTTTAACCCCAGCCGGCAACTAAGCACTGAACAGCCGCTCGCTCACTCCCCGCCAGTGGGATGAGGAAGAGAATCAGAGGGGAAAAGTGAGAAAACTCATGGGCTGAGATAAAAACAGTTTAATAGGTAAAGCAAAAGGTGCGCACACAAGCAAAGCAAAACAAGGAATTCATTCACCTCTTCCCATCAGCAGGCAGGTGTTCAGCCATCTCTAGGAAAGCAGGGCTCCATCACGCGTAATGGTGACTTGTGAAGGCAAACACCATCACTCCAAACATTGCCTCCTTCCTTCTTCTTCCCCCAATTTTCTATGCTGAGCATGTCGTGATATGGTCTGGAATCTCCCTTTGGTCAGTTGGGGTCAGATGTCCCTGTGTTATGAACAGTGTTTTGGTCACAAATTCAAAACAGTCCTGTAGTAGCTACTATGAAGAAAATTAACTCTATCCCAGCTAAAACCAGCACATTCTCCACCCCTTATTCTATACCATTTATGTCATGCTCCGGTCCCACACTATCCAATATATCCTCATTAACCCCCACTCCCCTTCCTGTGCTTTGATAGAATACACAGATATCGTTCTCTTATTCAGTGGACCACCCCTGTGAAATGTCCATAAAATGTCCACAAATGTCCATTGAGTTAATTTAGTCCACAACTTTGGGCTCCATCTGTTACGGTGGTCACTCAGGACAGGAGAGGTGGTGTGTTGCATGGAGTTACTGGGCAGCAAAGCCAGCTCAGGTCCTGTCACTGCTGCACTTGCACTGCTTCTTCTAAGGCTTGCCCTCCATTGGCTCAGGTGGTTCCTACTATAGTAATTCCTATAATGTGCAACTCAAATAATGGGTTACAACAATTTAAAGGTATTTCCATTACAGTCTCCACCCCTGGTCCCTTTGGGACAGACCATAGGGTTTAATATTGCCATGAACTCTTCCCCTTGCACCTTAGGGGTGTACCTGCTCCAAGTGGATCCTTATCTCTGAGCCACAGTCTCTCCATGCTGCAACATGGACTTATCCACAGCCACAGTTGCTTTGAGCTGCATCTGTTCCAGCGTGGCCTTACCCATGGGCCACAATCCCTTCAGAGGTATACCTGCTGCAGCACAGACATAACCACAGCCACAGATGCTTTGAGATGTACCTGCTCTGCTGTGGACTTAGGCACAGCCACAGCCTCTTTGGGGTGTCCTGCTCCCGCATGGATTCATGCAGAGGTCACGGTCCCTTTGACTTGCGTTCACACTGGAGTTCCAGCCTGTCTGGTACAGCAGCACAGAACCAGCAGCGATGCCCTGGCCATCTGCCAGCCCATGAGCATCACCACTGCTGTTACCAAAATGGTCCCAGGCACAGCAGAGTAAGATAAGCAGTACAGCAAGCAGCAAAAAGCAGCCACTAATGATCCCTAGACTCATGTACAGCAAAGCAAGCATGCCCCATGGCAAGCGCAGGACCCTGTCAATAGCTAAACAACACTAACAGCTATAAATTTGATCTGCCACATTCCAATCAAATGTATTGTTATCTCAAACCCTTCAAGCCCCACGTTGGGCACCAAAAAGGGCTGTCATGGTTTAACCCCAGCTGGCAACTAAGCACCACGCATCCATTTGCTCGTTCTTTCCCCCAGCGGGATGGGGGAAGAGAATTGAAAGGGTAAAAGTGAGAAAACATATGGGTTGAGATAAGAACAGTTTAATAATTGAAATAAAATAATACTAATAATGGCAATAGTAATAATAAATTGTAATGAAAAGGAAAATAACACAGAGAGAGAAATAAAACCCAAGAAAGACAAGTGATGCAAATGAAAACAGCCACTCGCACCAACCTACCAATGGCCAGCCAGTCCCTAAGCAGCGTCTCCCCCGCCAACCTTCCCCCTAGTTTTATTGCTGAGCGTGGTGTAATATGGTCTGGAATATCCCTTTGGTCAGTTGGGGTCAGCTGTCCCAGCTGTGTCCCCTCCCGATTTCTTGTGCACCCCCAGCCTACCCCGTGGCAGGGCAGCGTGAGGAGCAGAAAAGGCCTTGACGCGGTGTAAGCAATGCTCAGCAACAGCTAAAACATCCCTGTATTATCAACAGTGTTTCCAGCACAAATACAAAACATAGTCCGATAGTAGCTACTGTAGAGTTAATTTTCTTTATCTCAGCCAAAACCAGCACAACAGTAATGCACGTGTGTGTACATGTGGGTCTCAGTTAACCCCCCAGGCTCCATAGTCTTTCTGATAGTTGCCCTGGCCTCCTGGTCCCTCCAGGTGCTTCCCATTCAGAGACACACAGAGAGCCAGATGCACACGGACACCCTCTGTTCCCAGGCCACTTGACCTACTCGCCCGCTGGTCCAGCTTGATATTGCCTTGCGATTATGCACAGATGCTGTGCACCGTTGCTCGCTTCAGACACACACGTCTTCTGACCTGTGGTCTGACTCCAGTTGCTGTGCTCAGACCCCCGTGGACACACCTGCACAAAGAATGGAGTCCCTCATCCAGAAAACAGAAATGGAATTTAATCAGAAGATGGGACAGGCTGCACTGATGAGGCTCGGGGCATGGCCAGATGCGTGTAGTGATCAGCAACTGGTTTACAGGGACCGATGCCTTTATCCCCTTATCCCTCTATTTTTGTTGCTTGCTCCTTCTGAAGTGATCTCAAACCATCTCAGTCCTCCTTTTCCTCACCCTTGCTCCTTCCCTAAACATCCCCTAGTAAGCCTCGTGCAATCCCAAGATGCTGCTCCCCTGCCTCCCATAATATGTCCCTTACTGCAGTCACTGATCCCGCCTCTGTCAGTGAGGTGACCCAGAGAGCTGTTCCCATTGCTCCATGGGGTGGATGCCGCTGCTGAACCATGGGGCCGAGGCTCCTGGGACAGCCCTGGCAGGGGCCGGGGCAGTGGGTTTTGGGGCTCCACTGTCACCCTCGTGCCTCTGGGCTCCTCTGTGTGTGTGGAGACGAGCTTTATATCGTATAACAGAAAAAACTGCAACTTGTACAATTTTTTACCCATTGAATATGTTGAAATTAGAGATAAGTGGGCATTTTTATTAGGCAAGTGTAATGAGGGATCCATTACAAAAATGAATTCTATCCAAAGTAGTCCCAAAAATGTGTCTTCTGGTGTTTGCACGTCAATAATAGAGAGAGCAGCAAGATGGCAGCAAAGATGTAGTTTTGTATTGTTTTTAGTCTTGAGGGCTAAAGTGATTTCCTCAGACTCTGTATGTATTGGATTGTGTACCAGTAAGCCAGGGATTAAAAATTAAGTAAATCATTCAAAATGCCACTTCAAATGCCCAGAACCTGACAAAGATAGCTAGAATTCAGGTGGTTTTCACTAATCTTGTTCTTTCACTGCTGCTTAATCTTAAAATGGCATTTCATTTATAAGAATTCTGAAAGTTATTTCTTGATTTTTAAAAGCTGAGTATGTTCAGCTCTGAGGGAATGAATTGTCTTTGTTCATGCTCAATATTTGCACTGCAAAAGCACTTTGCTAGAAGTGGTTTAAACAAAGGTTGCAAATAACCAGCATAAATTACCTTGTGGTCGGGGAGTTTTACAGTCGTTCTCTTTATCTTAGTATCAAGTGCCTGTGGGTGCTTCTAACTATGTGCAGTGCAAGTAATCAAGTAATAATGGCCAGGTCGAAATGGCTTGATCTTGGCTAAAATTGAAAATGTGACATCGCAATGCATGGTTTTGTAAATGAGATACACGGAAGTCAGGCCACTTAAGTCTCCATTTGTTAGAGGAACCTCATGACACTTCTGTAAATGTATTTTTACTGGGTTTTTTTAATCTTATGTTACTATATTAAATGTCAAAAGTGAGGAAAGGTTATTGTTGTGTTGTCTCAGGAACGCAGTCACAAAAGGAAAATCCATCGACTGATGGATCATTTGATCATAATCTGCTTAAGCATTAATGAAATTGTTGTGCTCCTTTTAGTATCAGCACAGTTAGTATTATTCTGATAACTTTTTAGGCCAGCTGGACTTGCTAAAATGTTTGTAGGAAGTTAGAAATTGAGAGAATTTTTTTCACCAAGCAGATTTTTAGACTCACTGAATATGGTACTTGTAGCAACAAGAATAAGGAAGGATTGTTCATTTCCTTTCAGAAATGTTTTATTTTTTCTGTCAATGAGTCATCTTCCAAGAAGCCCTTTTTTGTTTCGGAATACCTTCAATTTGAGACCTTAATATTTCAATTTCACAACCAAAAAAATAAGTTCAGGCTTTTGTAAATTACTCTGCAGCAATATATCATCATGTGCTATGTTATTTATTATGCATTTGAATAAGATCTCATCTCATTTTTTTAAATTCTGGGCTTTCAAGGGAAAGTTGGCAAGATCTGGGATAAGAGGGGGAAAGAGACAATAGAAAGGTCATTTTCCTTCATATTTAATAATTTAGAATAGTAACTGATCCTTTTTCACAACAATCCAAATGATAAAATAGAGGTGATTTGGGGTTAAATAAGCATATAGAAACAAATCTGCATCTGACATGTAGAAATTTGATTGATCGTGTTTCAACTATTACACAGAAAGTGAGATAAGTTGTTGTTCTTCTAGATGAGGACAGACTCTCCAGGAGGAAGAGCATTGTGGACACAGTATCTATTCAGGTGGATATTCTGCCTGGCAACAACACAGAGGATAAGGTATGAAAATAACGGGATATTTTAAAGCAGCGTCTTCAGGGGTGGGGAATGTAAATGAAGTTTTCCCAGAAAGTCTAATATCTAATTGTTCTAGCAATGTTAAATGCTTTGGTGTTTTGATTTTTTTAACTCCTGTGTTTGTAGAAATGTGTTGTCAAGGATACTGATACTCGTCTCACTGTATAAAAATGTAAAGTATTTTGTCAGTATCATTTTTACAGATAGTATGGCAGAATATGGGGTAGCAATACATATATATGCCAAACAACTAATATTTTATAAGTAAATATTGTAAAATATTTTTTTGCATTTTGAGGGATCAGATACATTCCTGCGTCTGTATCGCTGCATCATTTGAAGTTTCCGAGAGTCTTGTTCACCCACATGGGGCAGACAGATGTAAGACTAGTGGGAGGCATGCTGTCTTTGGGAGGGGCAGGCTACCTACACCATGGTGTCACAGTATCACTTTTCCCTTCCAGAAAAGTTTAGCACACAGTGCTTTAAAGTCATGGGAAGCATAAGGTAGCAGCAAAAAGTTCATATGTAGGGTACAGGAGCTGATGCTTATTATCCCTTAGGAAGACTGTACTATAATTAAAATTAAACCACAACTTTTGACACTTCATTTGAAGCATTTCTTAAAATAAATTTCTATTTCTACTGAACCTTTTTCAAAATTCTGCTGATTTTTTATTAACCAGATTTCTGCTGGCTGCAGTGGAGATTAGATGTTGAAATTGAGGTTTATGTACCTGCAAATGAATCTTCCCTTTAGCGTCTTCAAACACAAACTGGCTAGGGACATGAAACAGAATGTGTGGACAGAGTCAAGCTGAATGTTAGTTAAAAACGCAGTATTAAGCTATTGCAAAGGAGCAAGCTTCATTTTAGAACTTACTGACTAAGTTAAGGAGAAAGAAGAAGAAAGTGTTTGAAAAATAAGCCAGATTATCACAATCTTTAGCTTTCTGAAGAAAATAAATGCTCCAATCAGGAATGGGGTGTTTGCCATTAGTATCCTTTTTTAAAATCATGTATTATATATGGTTATTTGTGATTGAACACCTCCCTTGAAGGTAGAATTAAATGAAGGATGTTTCCATTTTAGATTCAAACGATTATGCTGATGTTATGTTAAGCATTGATATGTGTTATGGGTTTGTGTGGCGCGGTTTTCCTTGGTGGCAGGGGAGGGGGGCTGCAGAGGCGGCCCCTTTAAGAAACTGCTGATAAATTCGCCGCCCCAAAATGCCGGATGCGCCAAAATGTCGGACCCACCTCTAGGAGGGGAGTGACGGTGGCAGCGCCTCTGGGAGAACATATTTAAGAAGGGGAACCGGTAGTGTGGGGGTTGGAAACCTGAGAGGAACATCTCTGCTGATACTGCAGTCAGTGAAGAAGGAGGGGGAGGAGGGGGCGCCTGAGGAGGCTGATGGCTCTGCAGCCCGTGGTGAGAAGGCAGGCTGTCCCCCTGCAGCCCATGGGGGTGAACGGTGGAGCGGAGGCTCCCGAAGATGGCGGTAACTCCATGGTAAAAACCGCGCTGAAGCAGGAGACTGGAGAGCAGCCCGCGGAAAGGACCCACGCCAGGGAAGTTCGGGAAGAACTGAAGCCTGCGCAAAGGACCCACGCCAGGGAAGTTCAGGAAGAACTGAAGCCCGTGGAAAGGACCCGTGCCAGGGAAGTTCGGGAAGAACTGAAGCCCGCGGAAAGGATCCGCGCCAGGGAAGTTTGTGAGGAACTGCAGCCCGCGGAAAGGAACCACGTTGGAGCAGGGAACGAGAGAGGAATCTTCCCCCTGAGGAAAGAAGCGGCAACGACGATGTGTGGCGAGCTGACTCAACCCCCATCCCCGATTCCCCTGCGCCGCCGGGGGGAGGAGGTAGAAAGCACCGGGAATGGAGCTGAGCCAGGAAGTTGGGAGTGGTGGGGGGAGGTGTTCTGATGTTTGGTTTCCCTTCCTAATACCCTTGTGTTTTGTTTTTGTTTTGATTTGTAGTAAATTAAATAGATTTTGTTTCTTCCTCAAGTTGAGCCTGTCTTTTGCCCGTGACCATAAGTGGGGAGTGATCCCTCCCAGTCCTTGTCTCGACCCACGAGCCTGCCTTTGGATTTTCTCCTCATCCCAACGTGGCCAGGCGAGGGGGTGGGGGGTGAGTGAGTGGCTTCGTGGTGCTTTGTTACCGACTGAGCTGACCTGAAACCACGACAATATCTAGACTTTTTTTTGAAGAGGATACAACAGTTGTAGATGAATCAAAATATTTGTATGGATTCTCAGTTTAATGTGGTACAGTGTCTTGGTTAATGAATTACTGTTTGTCTTTCTTAAAAAGAAGAATATTATTAATTGGAAACACATGAAACAAAGTATTCCTCCTTTAGTTGTTTTACAATGTTTGCTTACAATGCAAAGGGAAAACCGTATTTTCCAATTTGCTGACTGCACCTTGATCATGAACAAATGAAAAACTGGTAGGTAGACCAGAATGAATTTCTTGGTCATGGTGAGGCTCCAATATTACGCTTTTGCAATAGGTTATTCATAGAATCATAGAATCATTTAATTTGGAAAAGACCCTTAAGGTCATTGAGTCCGACCATTAACCTAGCAGTACTAAGTCCGCCACTAGATTGAGTCCCCAAGTGCCGCATCTACATGTCTTTTGAATACCTCCAGGGATGGTGACTCAACCACTTCCCTGGGCAGCCTGTTCCTTCAATAGTCGTGCTCTGTAATTTTTGCTAATTCTTATTCCCTCATAATGGGTGTTTTTAGCCAGCTGCAACATAAGATGATACACTGGATGTAACTGAAGAGGAGGAAAAAAAGAAAAAAAGTCCACAAGGACACTAAATCAGGTTCTCTTGCTATGTAGATTAGTAAGTATAACATTATCCGTAACTGTCAGCAGAATTAAACTGCAAAAAAAAGGAGCATAAGGCTTCATGATTGAGAGGATAAACTACTTAATTGAAGTTTTAGGATTAATGATGTGTGGTATCATTTCTACGCTGTCTGAGGTAGAAGACTGTTTATCCATAAAGTATCTATTGTAGTATTATTGTGTACAATATTATTGTATTTAATATTATTGTATACAATAATCTAGTAGTATTGTATACAATATGAATACAATTCTTTTGTCAGCACAATCAAAGTTTTTTGTTGTGGCAAGTCTGTTAGTGAATCCTATTCGGGAAGATGTTTTATTCCATAGTTATCTCCATTCATAAGATGAAAGCACTTGTAAAAGCAGCTACTGTTTCTGTGATATTAATAACCAAGTATAATGCTGGCTAATATCAGCAACTACTATGGATGTTAATTAGAAATTTGAAAGGCTGCCATAAACAAGTAATATTTACCAAATATGAATTGTGTAAAAGGTGATTATTTCAAAAACTGAATACTCTTTATCTCTAGCCATATCCACAAATATTTGACATAAAGGGTGTTTTGCTGTTTATTTATTAACCTTTTATATATTCAGAGGTAGAGAATATAAAGCTCATGTAGTAAGATCTGTTAGAAAAGTATCATTTGCAGTTCCATCTCCTGAAATAACACTGATGTAAAAAGGAAACAGCTACTTCTGGCTTTTCCATTTACAGTAGGTCAAGTCAATGAATTAAAAAATTGAAACAACTCAGAGTCTTTTGAATTGGGTGAACTAACTTTTTGCTACCTTACAGATCTTTTATCTGAAATCATATTAGACCATTCTAAACAATTAGTGTTTATAAGGAAAACTAAAAGTGCTGCCTGTTTACATGTAGTTAGGTTTGAAAGATTAAAGCAAGGCAGTCCAAGCCAAGAAACCATGTTGTATGCAGGTGAACACTGTTCTGCCATCTCAGCACTCTCCCCTAATACTATCACAGTGGTCTCACTGTAAATACACTTACTGGTATAGAAACCCTAGGTCTGTCAAGAACTGAAACACGAAGATCCAGGAGCTGGAGCTCTTCAGAGAAATGTTCATGCATCTTTCCTTCAGGCTGCAAAATTACCAATTCCTAATGAAGTACATCTGCAGCAGAAAATGTATATTCATATTGCTAAATGAACAAATTTTCTCAGTGCATCAGACATTGCTTGTTACAAAGAGCCCTTTAGCTCCAACATTTACAACATAAGCACCAAATTATTTGGAGCCCATACTGCTATGAAATTAGCTTAAAGCAATAACCATTTTCCACTCTACCCTCCACTACCACCTCTTATTTTAGTATCACATTGCTGGTAACTCAACTAGTCTCAGGATGCCATTGCTATTACGCACAACAGCTGTCTTAAGAACCAGTACTGAAGCTTAACAGTACAGAAACACCACAGCATACTACTGACCCAAAGGAGTGTGCTGTTAAATTCAAATCTTTTTCCAAAGTATTGTTGCCATAGTCATCGTGACTAGAATTTGGAAAGTTTTCCTTGATTTGATCTGATAATAATTTCCTCACTAATTGCAGTGGTTTAAACACGTGAATTGGTGATCTCTTGGCTGTCATAAAAACTCCAGATAAAGCTATTAGAAACTTGTAAGGCAGAAAAGCTCTGTGGCAGTTTTGGCCTTCTGTAGTTATCACATTCCTTATTTTTTAGAAGCCTATATGTTATATGTGAGGTTTAAGGGGTTTTGTTTCTTTGTGTTTAGGCTGATAGTACTGAAGAAATCACCTTTGAAGCTTTGAAGAAAGCAATTGGTAAGATTTATTACAGTTGTGTTCATGCAGCATAGTTCTAGGTTACTGTGGAATTCCTAGAGAAAAAGGTATGGCCAGAATAACATAATTAAAGTATTACATTTGTTTCTGTTCAGCTAGTAAATTTATTTAAAACTTCAGTAATTTCTAAATTTCTAAAATTATATCTTGATAATTTTAGTGAATTAATTTTCTGCAGCTAATGTAACTGAATGAAAAGCATCTAGAAATGCCTGTCATCTATTAAATTTGCCCTTATAGGCCAAGCTGTAAATAATATGAGATTTTCAAGTTCCATTGAGTGATTATTTATAAAGCAACTTAAATATTTTTTATGGATTAAGATTTTCAGGTCTTCAGTGCATTCAGAAAATAGTTTGTAAGGTACACATTGTGGACTTCAGAAACACTCAATTTTTTTAAAGAACATTTTTCTCACAATGACCCAGCTACCAGAACTCAAAATTACCCAATTTCCTTGTTTCATGTCCCTATAAGTAGTTACTAATTAATGCTGTCCAGTCCACCAAAATCCCATCCAAAATATGGATTAGACATTGATGTTTTAAACAATACAACACTGACATTTTAAACAATAATTCAATCTGACAATTTTCCAAACCTGCCTAATCACTGAGGTACTTAAATTCATTAGATGCTGGAAAGTTCCAGCTGGTTATAGGTTCACTCAGCCTATGGAGGTTGAACTTGCCTTTCCCAAATTCTCATAGAAAATTCTGCCCATCTGTCTGCATGATACTGGGAGGGACGAAACTCCCTTCTTTTCTCTTGAAGCTGATCTTGTGTGCAGCAAGTGAGAAGTGCAGACTTGAGTCCAGATAATAAAGCAAAAGGAAACCTGGATGTACTCATAATTAAAGCACATAGTTAAGAAAGGGGCAAAACTGGGGTCCTCAAACCAGCTCCCTGAAATTGTATCTGCATTTTGCTTTAGAAGCGATGAGAGATGACAGCTCACTTGAGTATGGTTGCATCACTTCAAATACAGTGCTTGTTTGCTTCTGCAGCGCACGTTTGAAAGTTTATATCCATTATACTTGATAGCCAAAGATTACATTTGTCTTTTTTTTTATTATTACTATTTTAAGATAACAATGGACTTGAAGAACAGGAAAAAGAAAAAAGGCGTCTTGTGATTGAAAAGTTCCAAAAAGCACCATTTGAAGAAATCGCAGCACAATGTGAAACCAAAGTGAGTTTCTGAAAAACGTTATACAGCATTGAAGATACTAGTATAAGCATTAATGGGGATGTGTTGGCTAAAGGTGATTTATGTTATCGTGTCACTGCTGCTGTTATTTCTAAAGAAGTTCAGTTCTTTGTCCTTGTTTTTTTCTCCCCTACTATCAATGTTGGAAGATTCCAACTATTTCAAGTGTGCTTTTGATTGTTCCTAGACCATTTGAAAAGGAATAGAACTCTCATATACTCTTCATCTTAATGTTGCTAACTTTCAAATCTAGATTCACAGTCTGTTCCTATTTCATCCTGGGATAACTGGAGCAGTATATACCCCATTATATATTTTGAATAACTAAATGTATTTCAGGTTTGTTAAACTCCTAACTGCAACAGCAAAATCTGCTACGTAATTCCTTGCACTCCAGGGCAGGCCCACTCTATCTCACATGCCTCTTCAGGGGTCAGAATCCTTGCAGCAGTGAGAAAAGAAATCAAGGCAGGAAATGCTACCTAGGTTTGCCATGTGGTGATGTGGAACACACTCACTGAGTATGGCCTGGCACATTCATTTTAGCTCGGTTCAATATATAGTAGTTAATAATTCAATTTTAATTTTTTTTTTCCTAGGCAAACTTGCTTCATGATAGACTTGCACAGATACTGGAACTCACCATTCGGTAAGGCTTTATGCCAGAAGAATATGATGAATAAAAAATGAGTTACAAAGCAATTGTGACTACTTTCAGGTGGTCATGTCATAGTATTCTTAAACATATGTAATAGACAGACAATAATTGACTTAACTGAATGTTGTGGTTTAAGCCTGGTAGGCATTTCAGCCCCAAATAGCCGTTGGCTTATTTCCCCGCAGTGGGATGGGGAAGAGAATCAGAAGGGTAAAAGTGAGAAAATTCTTGGGTTGAGATAAAGACGGTTTAATAAGTAAAGCAAAAGCTGTGCATGCAAGCAAAGCAAAACATGGGATTCATTCACTACTTCCCATTGGCAGGCAGGTGTTTAGCCACTTCCAGGAAAGCAGGGCTCCATCACGCATAATGGTGACTTGGGAAGACAAATGTCATCACTCTGAACATTGCCTTCTTCTTCCCCCAGCTTTCTATGCTGAGCACGATGTCATATGGTCTGGAATATCCCTTTGGTCAGTTGGGGTCAGCTGTCCCAGCTGTGTCCCCTCCCAACTTCTTGTGCACCCCCAGCCTACTTGCTGGAGGGGTGGGGTGAGAAGCAGAAAAGGTCTTGGCTCTGTGTAACCACTGCTCAGCAGTTACTAAAACATGCCTGATTTATGAACACTGTTTTCAGCACAAATCCACAACACAGCCCCATACAAGCTACTGTAAAGAAAATTAAGTCTATCCCAGCCAAAACCAGTACACTGAAAAGAGTACTCGTCATCTAAAGCAGTCGCTTTGATTTTCTTGTTATTATTTTGAATCTTTTAGATAGTGGACAATATCCAGAAACCATGTCATAGTATACTTACATTTCTGTGTATATCATTAGTATTGAAGAATGCTGTTGTTCTGTCATGGCTGTATCTGTTTGAGAAAGTAATTAGATATCAAACACCCAAAATAGTACATGACATTATTATAGAGAGTTGTACACATCCGTTGTGCAGTATAAATGGTATTGTTAGTAATAAAATGCATTTTCATAGTTCTGTAAGATCAGTGAAGTTGATCATTTAGACCACAGTACAAAAAAAGCCCAAGGCATGATAATTTCATTAGAATTTCAGGAATAGGATAAAATACTGATGATTGGGTGGGGGTAGTTTACTCTTGTTTCTCAGCTATTAGTGTATACAGTTATAAAAAAGAAAGCAATCCATATAATTACAAATCATATATATTGATTGTTCTTCTCACACAGTCCTCCACCTAGCCCCTCAGGAACGATGACCATTACTGCTGGACATGCTCATTACCAATCTGTTCCAGTCTATGAGATGAAGTTTCCAGATCTTTGTGTGTATTAAGTGTCTTCTGAAGTCTGCTGGACATTATTTAGAGTAGAGTACAATAGAAAGAACAAGATGAGTTTTCAAATTTTATTGTTTATTTCATCTAAGCTAACTTTAAAATAATGATGGACATGAGCCAAATACAGATTACTCTAGCCAAACTCAGGAGACTGTCTTGAGTTGTTTTTTTCTGTAATATATCTATAGTTAGGTTTTTCATATATCTCGTTTCTTGATTTTTGTATTTGAGTACATGTAAAAGTCAGATTTAAAACTTGTCTTGCCACGTAGGTGAATATTTCAGTTACTCTAGGAATTTGTATTTCTGTAAATTCCTTTAATCTGAGGCATTGTATCTGAAGAACCTGTTAAAAGATTTTTTTTTTTTTTGGTTGGTTGGTTTTTTTCTCCTCCCCACCTCAATTATCTGTCTAAAAAGAATGCTTTTGGCTTGCTTCATCTTACTAAATGTAACCAGTGGAGCCCTACCTTAGCTCCCTTTTGTTCATGCTTTCATAGCTAGTCAACTTGTTTATTTTGGAATATATGGAAAAAACCAATACCTTACATGTGTTCAAGTACAGTAAATGAATTAATGGACACTTGTTAAGTATTTTTTTGATGCATCATGTAACATGCTTTTTAGATATATACTCCCAGTATATGTCCTGTGTTTCTTGCTAAGAGTTAATTGCTTTGCATAAGAGAGGAGAAATCTCCTGAAGCACTGAATTGTGCAATATTTTTCATGTCTTAAGGTGTATGGTTTACAGACTGTACTTTTGAAAATGCAGTAGTATTTTACTGTCTGCTTTAGTATAAATACACAAGAGAGATATTTAGTATAGCAGAAAATAAACTGAGGGCATTTTAAATCATAAATACAGAAATTACAAATATATTCTATGAGGTATTTCTCTGTAGTTTATTACAGCTTTTTAATGATATTTTAGAAATTGAAAGAAAACTGGATGAAACCATTTAAAGAGCAAGAATTTATTACATATGTTTTCAAGCAAAAGCATTTTTAGAGATGAATCTCTGTGTTTGTTTTTGTTTCATTTCTCAAACCTTTCTAGAGATAAGGAAAATATGGTAACTTTCATAGGTTTATGTATCTGAGTATACTATTCAAGTGTAAATAAAGTAAAACTGATATAGTAAATCATGACCTTTTGATGATAATTGTCAAGGCTGTCTTTATGACTCACTAAATTCTGCAGGCAAAAAGAAAAAACAGCTTTTGTTGATGCCATGAATAGTAAGGTTTAAGTCCCTTAATGTATCTGAATCTGACTGAAGCAGCACAAACACAAATGAATGTTCTCAAATATCTGTAATAAATGTAAGACATTTAAGTTAGCCAGCAGTTTAGATAAACAGTGATCAGGCCATGAACAAAATTAGTAACTTCAGTTAGCCCTCCTTTGAGCAGGAGCTTGGTTTAGATGACCTTCAGAAGTCCCAACCTAAATTAAACTATGATTGCATAATTCTAAGATCTGAATGGTTATCAGACCAGCTAATTTGCTGTTTTGAGCATTTGCAAACCCACTGTAAAAAGGATTTCAAGCTTTTTGAACTGTAGTACAGTATTCCACTGGACTACTTTTAAAAGCCTGATTTGACGTAACATCAGAGAAATATCAGCTACTTAAACCTATGAGATAACATGCTGAGACTTTCGGAAAGCATTCACAAAACTCAAAAGGTAATTGAGACCTTCTTTTCAGTTTAACAGTGCAATCACAGCTGTTAGTGGATGACGAAACAGCCCCTTATCTACAGCATTCCGTTGTGATTTTTACTGCTGCAGCGTATCAGCCTGATCAGACCAGTCTACACATAAATAGGACTCTAGCTTTTAGTTTTCACTTTTTGATTTTTTTAAGGTAAGACATAATAGTTTTTTGGCCTATATAAGAGTGTAATTTTTTAAATCGTAAATCTAATCTAGGGATACAATGTAAAACACTTATCCAGTCTGTCATTTTTTGAGAATAACACTCCGCACTTTTGTACAGAAAGAAAATGAGTCTAAGAAATAAAGAATGTACTTCTGTTTGCACTCATGCAGTATGGAGACTGTGCTGTAAATACAGGATTGTTTCTGTGATTGAATTCTGTTGCATGAATGCTGCATGTGAAAATAACTAGATTCAGCATTTCATTTTCTATTCCGTTTATGGAGTATTTTTCATTTATGCTAATGGCAGGTTTCTATGTTTTCAATCTTCAAAAGAGCTTTGTTTGGGAAATGCAGGTGTTGTGCAGGTATTGTGCAGGGAATGAAGAGCTTGTAACACTGTGTGTGTTCACATGATACCTAATTTCTTCCTTTCTGGAAATTCAGGGAGTCTGTAAGTTGATAATTGATTGGTTCACTCTGGCCTTTCTAGATAGCCGGGAGATGGGAGTGACTGTAAAATGTATTGTTTTGGTAGCTATTGTTATATGTAGCTAATGAGTGAAACCAAATGAATTCAGAATGCTGTTGTACAGTGTAAAGCTGCTTTCTTTCACTTACCTCTTTATGTTCCTCAGACAAGTTGCAGAACTTAAAAGCTCCATATGCATACTGGCCCTGTGCTATCTGCAACACATTGAGTATTGTCACAATGTTTATAATTTGGTATCCAGCTGTTTAAATGTATTCCAGCTTTTGCTTTGGGTTCTCTTTCCCATTATGTCGTTTTGAAAAATTACAGCTTTTGGTAGTGGGTCACTTTAAAGTAAATTAAATCCTTGTTAATTTCAAAAGATGGAAATAGCCTGTTACCCAAAATCAGAGTAGGACTAATTTGTCTGTTGTTCTGATGGTCATATATTCTGTACTGTATGTAATGAACCAGTTTCAATAAATGTAAGAACACACTGTGCAATCTACATTTAAGCAATAAAATAAACCAAAATTTAAAATTAACCTTTTCTAAGATGTCGGTTAATTTTTATTGCTCACAATTAAAATGTCAATGATATCATTTTTTGGCATTTAAAAAAAAACTAATTTTACACCCCTTTTTTTTTTTTTTTGCAAATGTTATACCTTTATGAAGCTACTACTTTTATTTACAATTGAACTGATTAAATCATTACTAAGACCACCAAAGTCCAAGAATGCAACAATAGAAAAATTATTTCCTAATACCAAGTAAGCTTCAAGAAGATAAATAAGCTATGCTTTTCAGGCTTACTTCACTGCTTAGGAAACGTATTGGGTTTGTAGTATCGATTTGAAGGAATAAAATTGTCAGTGTCTGTGAAGATCTGCATACAGCTCACCCACAGGTCACATCTTCCAAACAGTGATGCCATCTAATGGGGCTGAGTATTATACTGTTGTTTGTTACTCTCTCTGTTTGGTAGCATTCATTTCTTTAAATGGTTTTAATAGTGCACCCTGAAAGAAGCAGGAAGAACAATTATTTTTTTCTATTTTAAGGAAATGTGTTGTAGCTCACATGAGAAATATCCTAACATGTAGAGTATTATATTGTCATCTTTTTTTCCCTTGCTCCTCTGTTCCTAATTTTTGCAGAAATTAATTAAAACTTTGTGTATATTTAAGAAATTTTAGAGGGTGGGTGTCTTCTTTCTATAAACTGGTTTTCAGAGTTCGTGTCTTCCTAAATTAAGTCAAGTTGTTTATGAAATCATATTCCCGAATCTTTAATACTTTATCAGTTTACAGCCAAAGAGTAAGTGTTTAAAAAGTTAAAATAAGTAAATCAGTATCTAATGAAGTAGGAAATCTTTTTAGATTCGTAATGAACAGATTAGTTGTTCACTTTGGGGAAACAGCTAGGTTTTGGCCAGCTATGCCCCAAATCTTTGAAAAATATGCTGTAAAGCTACTCTGAGAATGAGAGAAGAAAGAAAAAACCTGTGCTAAATGTCTCATCTTGTTCTGCTTATCATTTTTTTATTATTATAGCACTGATCTCTGAGAATGAATAAATATAGCCAAGCATAGCTAGATTATAAAGACTTCTCTTTATCAACACAATTCATGTGGTAGCAGTTACTCTGCGGAACAGCTTTGGTGTTAAATTCTTCCTGAAATAAGAGATACTGGAAAAAAGCCTGAAGGAAGTAATGACAACATTGCCTGAATAATAGCATATTTATTGTGTAATTCCTGTGTTGCTTGATCAATACAAATGATCCATCTCTAGCTCTGCAATCAGAAAATTCAGCATTTCTGAGTGAATATATGCATGTGTTATTTGCATAACCATGAATATAATACAGTTTCTAATAATTAGGAGAAATGGATGTTTTTTTATCTTAAGCGTGTATTTTAAATGCAGGCTTCAGAGCAGCAGCACTGCTATTGTCAATCAGCGAAATGAACTTGTCTTATTAAGCAGCAATGCACTTAATTCACTTGTTTAAAGGCCTGGTTTTCTCATTACAGCTGATTAGCTATCTGACCTTTTCATTATCATTTTATTTATAAATGTTGTGAAATATAAAATACTTTTTCATCACTATGATAAAAGGCTGATAAAAGTTCCAATTCTGAAACAAGTAAACATAACAGCGTAATACAGATCTCATCCTCAGCACTGGACAAAAATGGGTATTTTGCAGAGTTTTAGCATTTTGCTTGAGTACTGAAATGCCCTCTTTCCATACAGCATAATGGGGGGAGGGGGGGAGAGAGCGGTAAATTAAGTAAAAATCTTGTCTGCAGACAAGATTGCCGTGGCTTTTCAAATATCATGGAGAGCGGCTTGGCAACTACATCAGCCAATTCCCTCAGGACTCTGGGATGCATTTCATCGGGTCGTGTGGACGCGTATATTCAGGTTCTTCAGGTGGTCAGAAACCTGATCTTCTCTTAGAGTGGAAGGGACTTTGCTCCCCCTAGTCCCTGCCTTGCAGTCCATCTACTCAAGAGGTGTGGGAAGAGAGGTTGCCAGGGAAGACTGAGGCAAAAAAGCTGTTGGAGTACCTCAGCCTTCTCCTCGTCCGTTCTTACTGGTTTGCCAGACTTGCTCATGAGAGCGGGTACACTTTCTTTGACCTTCCTTTCCTGGCTGACATACCTGTAGAAGCCCTTCTTACTGTTCTTTGCATCCCTTGCCAAGTTCTGCTCCAGCTGCACCTTGGCCTTCCTGACCCCATCCCTACACAACCAGGCAGCGTCCCTATACTCTCCCCAGGATACCTGTCCCTGCTTCCACTGCCTGTGCATTTCCTTCTTGCCCTTTAGTTTGACCAGCAGGTCTCAACTCAGCCATGCCAGTCTCTTGCCTTCCTGGCCTGATTTCTTACACTTGGGGATCGAGAGTTCTTGTGCTCTGTGGAAAGCATCTTAAAGATCTGCCAGCTTTGTTCTGCTCCCTTGTCCCTGAGGGCAGTTTCCCAGGGGGTCCTCTGAATAACTCCTTGAACAGCTGGAAGTTTACTTTCCTAAAATTCAGGGTCCTGACTTTACTCTTCCCCTGACCCATATTCCTCACGACTGCAAACTGCACCAGCGCATGATCACTGAAGCCCAGGCTGCCTCCAATCTTCATGTCTCTGATTAGCTCCCTTGCCTTGGTGACCATCAAGTCCAGCATCACATCCCCTCTGGTAGGGCTGTCTGCTACCTGGCTTAAGAAGTTATCCTCAATGTGCTCTAGGAGCCTCCTGGATTGCCTGCGACTCACCGTGCTACTTTTCCAGGAGATGTCGGGGTGGTTGAAGTACCCCGGCAGGATGAGAGCCAGAGAGCGCGATGCCTCCCGTAGCTGGAGTAAGAAGGCTTCGTCACTAGGCTCCCCTTGACCGGGCAGCCTGTAGTAGGCACCAACCACAAGGTTCCCTTTGTTGCCTCGCTCTCTGATTCTTACCCATAAGCTTTCAACCTGCTCGTGGCTATTCTTCAGAGACAGCTCTTCACAATCTATTCATTTCCTGATGTAGAAGGTAACCCGTCCGCCTCTCCTCCTTCCTCGCCTGCCTCTTCTGAACACCCTGTAGCCATCGATAGCCACATTCCAGTCATGGGATTTATTCTACCAAGTTTCAGTAATGGCAACTAGGTTGTAGTTTTCTAGCAGCACCGTGGCTTCCAACTCCTCCTGTTTGTTGCCTATGCTGTGTACATTGGTGTCGAGGTACTTCAGCTGGGCTGTCAGCCATGTCACCTTTTTGGAGGAACACACCTGTATTCCTTTGAGGTATTTCACTGGTGCTTCCCTGCTGGCTTCTCTCTGTAAGACTTCAAGTGTGCTGCAGTGTAGCCAGCATGTCTCAGAGCAACAGGTTGAGGGCCCTCACTAGCACCCCATCCCTCCAACCTTGGTGTGTCATCCCACAGCTTGTCACAGGCAAGCCTGGTATTCTCCCCCTCCACCATCAAGTCTAGTTTAAAGCTCTGTCAAACAGCCCCGCTAGCTCATGGGCAAAGACCCTCTTCCCCCTTGGAGAAAGGCAAATCCCATCTGACACCAGCAAGCCTGGTGCCGTGTAGGCCATCCCATTATTGAAAAACAAAAAACACAAAATTGTGGTGGTGACACCACCACAGAGCCATGTATTAATAGACTGGGCCTGTCTGTTTCTTCCAGTGTCGCTGACTGCAACTGGAAGGAGAGAGATAAAAATAACCTGTGCTCCAGATTCACTTACCAACCGTCCCAAAGCCCTGAAGGCTCTTTTGATCACCCTTGGACTGCATGTTGCAGCTTCATTGCCACCCACGTGGAAGAGCAGTAATGGGTCATACTCCAAGGGCTGCACCAGGCTAGGAAGTTTCCTAGTGATGTCCTTTGCCCGCCCCCAGGGAGGCAGCAGACTTCTGGAAGAGGAGGCTCTGTCCGGTATATTGGACCCTCCTCCACTCAGAAGGGAGTTGGCCACAACTATAACGCATCTTTTCTTCCTCATGGAGGCGGTCATGATACTGGGATAGGCCTTTCTGACCTTGGCATCTGGTGTAGATGGACCATCATCCACATCATCAACTGAACTTCCATATCCAGAGCCTCATACCTGTTATATAGAGGTACCTAGGTAAGCGAGGTAGGTAAGGAGGGGGTTTGCTTGCCACCCCGAGCTTAGACTTGCCTCTGTTCACTCCTTTCCTTTAAGCGACTGCTGTCTGCCTAGTGGGAGCAGGATACAGGATCCCCTTATCTTGTGTTTTTTTCTGGTGGCTGTTCCTCTTTCTGTCTCGGAGGGCAGAGCATGGTTCTACCAGTCTATCTGTTTCTCAGACTCCCTGATGCCCCTTAACCTTTCTACTTCTCATAGCTTTGCCACCAGGCTGAGAAGATCATGTACTTGGTCACTCCTCACACAGCTGTTCTCACTGCTGCCATAAGGTACTAGTGAAAGGCTCTGGCAATGCCCTGCAGCCTGAGACCTGTATGGCTACATGTTTTCACGGGAGTTTTGCCCAGGCTGCCACGTGAGTTCTGGTGAGTGCAGAGAACATAGCTTTCTGCCAGGTGGGTACCATAGCTAAGCTCCTTCAGGAAGGGTGATGACCACCAACTGAACTCACCTTTTGAGCTGATAAGGTGATGACGCCCTTCCTGCGCACCCTTCCGCGCAAACTGCCACGCTGGCTAATGTGCCACGTGCTGTTTGCCCACTCTGTTGGGAGCACTCCTGGTCACTACCACCACACAGGCTGCTTTTTATAGGTGTGGGGATGGCTGCAGATGCTCTGGCAATGCCCAGGCCTTGTCAGCATCTCTCACAGGAGCTGTCGGCTCCTGGCAGGTCTCTCTGCTGCCCTGGCATTTCCCTGCCTCAGGAAATCCCCTGTACACCAAGATCTGCTGCTCTGCTGGGGGCTGGGCTGGCTCTGGAGCAGCTCCCCTGGGCAGCTGACTGCTAGCTTCAGTTACACCACGTTTAAATCTTTTGTTCTAAGAGAAGGTTAAAAACCAAGGGAAATTTGGAATCTTTTAAATAAAAGTATTTTGTAAAATGATTGCCTTGCTTTTTCATGGGTTTTTTTCAGTTAATAGTAACAAATAAAAGTATGCCGTTGTTAAGCAAACTGAAGCATTAAGTGTGAGAATTCTTAGAGACCTTTCTAATTCCAAGAGAAAGTAAGGCAGGTATGACTTGATCCTCAAATCAATTTTTAATTTGCTTCTGGATGTTCAGGATCACACAAACAAACCTGACTCCTTGAGAGTTGAACTTATGAAGAACAATATGTAAACTAGGCAAACCTTGATGCCAATATTAACCTTTTTTAAAATCCTGATGTAGGTTTGCAGGCTCAGAACTGTATAACTCAGAATCCAAGCGTCTCAAGTAATGTCATACTGAGCTGTTGCATTCTGTCATGGTGAACATCTGAAGACACCTCAAGTGGGAAGTAAAACTGCCTTGTTTTGATTTCTGGTTCTAGTTTCTGAGATGCCTGGGAAGTTATGCTGGGACATAATGCAGAACTGAACCCAAACTCTGAACTCAGAAGTGGTGGGTGGGTGGGTGTTGCTGGGCTTTGTTTCTCTCAGCACCAGGGAAGGTGTTACAGCTGAGAGTGAGGTGCTGTTACAGCCTCCTAGGGAGTGAGATATGGCACTAGGAATCAAGGATGCAGTTGAAGAGTGTAAGACAAAGGAACTGAGTGAAAGAGTGGGAATCACCAATCTAACTTTTAAAAGATTTCGCAAGTGACACAAACACAGCACAAAGTCAGCTATGGCAGGTCAGCAGGTGAATGGTCGATGCTGTTAAAATTATATGATTGGTTTTGATCAAGAATTCAAACCTTCACTCTTAGAGTTAGATGTGCTTACAGAGGAAGTACCTTACTAGTATGGTTTTGATTTTGCAAATACATGCTCAGAGAAAATACAGAAATATCAGTAATCCCATTGAGTAAGGTGTTACATGTCATTTTGGGCAGGACACCTGGGTTTAAGCTGTATATTTGCACTGTTGTGTGCTATACATCTGAAATCTAATGAGACATATAAAGACTTTGCGTGCATCTTTCGTACCAAAGTAACAAGGTTGCTAGTGATTTGACCCCTAGCTGGGTTTTTTTGTTGTTTAACTTTGTTATTAGTAGCCAAGTTCTAATAATTTTATTTCTTGTGGCAATATTTTATGATCAAAGCATAGTCTAAATTAGCACCTTATCAAGTAAAAGGATGTACATATCCTTTTATACTGCTGTTGTCTGATAACTGGTGAATATTATGAGTGGTGAATTTTGAAAAAAAAAAAAAACGATGACAAACTTGGGTTCAGTAAAAAGCAAAAAGCATAATTCCAGCTTTACATTACATACTTCAGAATACATTAGTTTTAGTTGATCCCAGGAAGCAGACCCTTTCAACTTATTCCCTTTAGCATCCTGAAATCTCTCAAAACTAGAGATAACTGTGCATAGTACACAGCTTTGGGGTAAGAAACACGTCTTCTACTGTCACAACCTGATTGACCAGCAGAAACTCTGCGGGTTGAAAATTGCAATTAGACAGGAGAGGAAGAAGGAACTCATTTTCAAGTAATTACCTTAGCTTTTCTTCTGTGTGTTTCCTGCTAAGCTCAGTAAAGGAAGAATGTCTGCAAAAGGAGTTGGAGTAGTTGCAGATTGGTTTAATTAAAAACCTGAAATACTTAGCAAGATCCAGTCTGAGCCAGCTACAAGGTTAGCAAAAATTAGTCTTTGATCAGAATAGTTTTTACATAGAAATCAAATGAAATTATACAGAATACTGTCAAATAATTATTTAAGGTAATAGCTGACCTAAATAGATGGTCCATAGTGACAACTTCACTACAGTGAGGAGTTATATGGCCTAACATTTAATACCTAGTCTATGATTACATCATTTGTGTGCTGGAAAGTGTAAGGCAGCATGTAGAGTGATAAGAAAGAGGAAGGTATGCAGTGGCTGACTGTGAAAGTCTCCATGCCGTTTCTGAGGCGTGTGGTGGTTGTTGGTTATCTGCCTTCATGTTGCACAGTTCCGGACTTTCCAACGGGATGCTGTGTCTCTCTCTTTGCTCTTCTTAATACGCTCCACAGTGCACCTTCCTCCTCACTGCTCTCCTCGGAGCTGGAAATCCTGGTGCTTATTTCTGTGCCGATAGAAGGCCTTTCATAAGGGTCTCTTTGACATAAGACTTTCTCCTCTTGGCACTCTTGCCTATGTGGAAACTTAAGGCTTTCATTGAAGAAAGCAGAAGCCATGCACTCGGCTGCTATCTTATCGCAAACACATAGTAGTTTCTCACACATGCTCCAACCGATACCTTAAAAAGAAGTTTCAGAATTAATGTTTGAAAGCAATTACAATTAGTCAATGTGTAATTTGCCATGGGTAGATAAGCTTTTGAAAATACAATTTTCAAATCTGCTTTGAATTTTAGTCTCCAAATTCACCTTTAATCTTCTAAATATAAACCTGACACCAAGGTGCTGGGCAGCTGAATCTGACTGGCTTTAGTTGAATCTGTGACTATAAAGACACCAACAACTGACTTATGTCTCCAATCATAAAATATCTGAATGTAATTTTCTCAGCCTGACTGGTCACATGATACACAGTGGTGTAATAACCTTTATCTCAACTAGGAAAAAAGCTCAGGTTTATACCAAACATTGCTAATATTTTGTAAGCCAAATTTTTCTGTCTCCGTTCTCAGCTCTAGCAGCTCACAGGCATGGTGGCATTCAGTCTGTAATGTTCTGATACACTGTCATCAAGACTTGAGAAATTTCCTCTAACACAAACTTACATTTTGGCTTATGATCAAAGCATACAACTTCAGATCTTGAACTTCTTTCTGCATGACATCCAAGTTTTTTAACTTGTTCCATACAACAGTGATGAGAGAAGCAGCACCTAAAATAAGCAGTAGGTGTAAATGAAAAATACTTACTCTTTGTGCATCACAGAGTACTCGCAATTATTTTATCTCTTTATTTTCAATGCCCATTAAAACAGAAATTTTAGTTTTCATATCATGGAAAAATCTTTTCATAAATAAAACCAACCCAAACTGTTCCTACTCTCCTCCTATATCTGTTCCTACTTTCACTACCTCCCTCCTTCCTAATTCCTTTGGTACCATAAATTTAACAGTGCTGTAGTTTTTTAGGGGGTTTTGTTTTAAAACATATAATTACAATTGTAACTGTGACCTAATCCACTGGGAGAAATGTCTTCAAGTGTTCAAATATTTTGTTGGCTGAAAAATCTGAAAACTGCATCATGATAGCCAGAGCCTTGATTAGCCTTCATCTAGACTATCATGCATATGCAGCCTTATTTGTGTGCAAGTGTAGGAAATGTGTGTGTGCTGTATACCAGGTGCTATACTTAGACCTGATGTGGCCCCGATTGTGAACTTCCACACAGGGAGAGATTTTTACTTGTGAATGCAACACTCTCAGAGATTTCTTTACTTTGGTTGAATTCTCTGCATTACGCCAGAATTCCTCCCCTTTGTCAGCCATGCCACGATAGCACACAGTCGGCTGTGGCAGGTCTCTTAGCTGCAGCTCAGGCAGTACTTCACTCAAGCTCTACTCTCTTCTGAAGGACAGTGAGGCAGAGGTGTATGTTAACTCTTCATAAATCACTTTCCAAACTACCTCTTAGCCAAGTTTCATGGCAACCCTCATCCTGATCTCTTTCAATATACTCTTCCTTCTGTTCTGTTTACCTCCCATCGTTCTCCTTTCTTATTTTAAGTTAGTAAGTCCTCTCCAAAACATTGATGCAATAATAGAATCTGTCTTAGTGACATTAGAGTATTTCATGTTTTATGTATTTAAGTGGATTTTTTTTTTTAAATGTGGCCTTACTACTGATACATAGCTATACAAAGCCCAACAAAAGGTATAATGATCTTTGTTGGTCCATAGGCACCCCAGTAATACCCACAGTTGATGGCAGATTATAGAAGAGCCCACACCTGTCCACTGCATCAGTAGGATAACCTCTTCCTTCTTGGCCACAGTAGCAACCGTAAGACTCAAATTCCTCTGGGCATCGCTCAGTTAAACAGAACAGCATTTCTCCTAGCTGGGGCAGCTCCCTCTTCCCTCTTCCATTTCCTCTTTCTTGAAGAAAGGTTAATCGCTCACACACTGTAAAGCAAAAAATATTATTTGACACATCATGTTTTCACTGGTTGGGGGCTCTCTTGCGGCGATAGAAGCATTTTCAGAGTGATCAGAAACTTTTAAAGACAACATTTTACTATTTCTAAATTACTGCTCCAGTCCATGAACTATGGCTCTTATAATACTACTGACCAAGACAGCAGAAGTGTGGGGAAAATATTTAAAGGGGCGAGAGATCCCTATGAAGATGTAAATTAAAAGTCAAATTGGATTACAATGAGAATACTTTGCAATCCTTTGTAATCCTTCATAGTTAAATTTTTCTTCTAGAATATTCAAACCTAGCTGAGTATTCAGTAGCTACTGTCTTGGCTAAATCAGAAAATAGAGTCCTAACCTCTTGTGCTTGCACAGTGATAGGTGTGCAATGACTATGGGGTTTTTTTCATTTGAAATATAGTTCAATTCGAGCTATGATGCCTCTAGCCCAAATGCAGGAGTGATCTGTTGTAATGGTTACTGTGCTGTCAGGCTTTTGGCATCTCCATGTCCCAACCCCAATAGCCTCTGTAACTTTCCCCACTCAGGAAGAATGGATATTGTGGGAATTATCCCTAAGATTTGGGAGCAGACTGTGTTCCGTATCAGGAAAAAAGATGTCCAGGGGGCCTCTTTTGGGACTTCACCAGGGAAAGGACTTGAAGGGGCTGATGGTTGGATTGTGGGAGAGGGAGCGGGGACTTCTGTTCCCTTTGCATCCTTTTTGCTCCCATGAATAATCCCATCTTCCCTTCTGCAGCTCTATACTGACTCTCCCTGTTTCTTCCAGGGACAGCCCTGGATTACTTCCCCCAGTAGGAAACTCTGTGCATGTGCCTGCTTGGGTCTTTGCTCACTCATGTTAATTCACTAAGAACAAACCCCAGGTTCATGTGCTGACGTGTGTGCTATAAAAGCTGATATTTTACAATCAAATTTTCCAATCTGATGGAAGGCTGGGTTGATTCTTCATGTCTGCTCTTTTCCAGTTCTGGGACTGCTTCTCTCCATTGGGAAGCCTAACAAGATGGATGGGACAGTCCATGAGTGTGAATTTACAGCTGCAACAGGTCTGAAATGTCTTGGGATCTTTGTGAACGCTGACCAGGAGTTGGAACAGAATCAGAAATGGTGAGAAAAAGGCCAACTCTGGCAGGACTTTGGCAAGAGGTTGGAGTGAGGGGCAGGGGAAGTTCCTTCTATTGCTTCTGCTGCTTGTAAAATAAATCAAAGATGTGATTAAATTACTGCCTACAAAAAAAAAAAAGGCAAGGGGAAACATTCACTGAGCTCATTTTAGATCTTGTACTGAATGAAAAGGTACTTATAACCTAATCATAAATAGGGTTTTTTGTAAGTGTTAGTGATAGCACATTGGTGGAAGAGGTTTTACTGTTGGAAGCTTTTGCAGATGATTGCATCTCCTGTTCTTATAAATACCAATACATATATGTTTGTCTAACTGTTTTAGAATAACTATAATCTTTACATGTAATATACACCTACCTTTTAATATAGATGTAGCTGAATATTTAATTAGATGTAACTGGGAAAAAACCTTCATTTACCTTTTCCTGTGGGTTCACTGGGTCCTCTGTCAGACAGTACCAGCTCCAGAGCTATTCCAGAGGAAGCTGTGCTCTGGCCACCCCTTGCAGGGCTTGTTTCTGGAGATGACATATACATAGATTAGACTTGCAAAGGTAGAATAAACTCTTCTTTCAGTAATGTGCATATTCTGATCCATAATCAATTGGCAGCCTTCTAACATTTGTTTAATTCATAGTTGGATAACTGTTCATTAATGGTTAGTTAAGCTTTCCTAGTCAGTGTTTGACAGTGAACTGCCCTTTCCAGTGCAATCAGTGTTGTGCACTCTGTATTCTATGTAATCTATCCAGATTTAGGGAGAAAATAGTGTTATTCTACATATCCATGAGACATGCTGAATCCTCAGAAGGCTGTGAAGAGAAATAGGGGAGTGCTGTAAATTAGAATAGCTGTAATTCAGTTTTTACTTGCCTTTTTCTTTTGTCCTTGCAGGTGTTCCTGCAGGAATCTTCTCGGTGGGGACAATTTTGACTTGCATTGAGTTAATATCTCCCAGGAATGAGGTTGGGGAGGTGGTTATCTCTTCCACTGGGATGACAGCTTCCCTAAATCCATCCTCTTCTAAATAAGCAGAAAGAGGAAAGCAGAAGATGACATGGAAAATAAACAGCAAGATTTTCATTTTAGATAGCTGGTCAGAGTAATATCCTCAGGCAGAACTGGTGTGAATTGATGGTCATAGAGAAAAAACATTCAAGATGAAAATTGGAAAAGCAAAGAGTCCACACTGGTCATTCCTTCACATCTTTTGCCTTTCAGAAGAAAAGTTGCTGGTTAAATATGACCAGTGTAACTGCAGATTATTTTTTTAAATTTTATATGTTGCATACTGAGGTAAAGAGCTGTGCCAGTTGCTGAAAATAATATGACTTGCTGGTTAGTAAGTCATACTGGGGGATGAAGTGCAGGTGAGATGTCATGAGATGTAATTTTCTGAGTAAATTGCTTAAAAAAAGTGTCAGTTCACATTAGGGTACCAAAACAGAGAGCAACATTTGTGAGGGTGGAAAATTACTTGACTGATGTAGAACTGGGCAACCGAAGGATTTACTGTGTTGTAACCACAAGGAAATATCAAGGGGAAAATAAGTCAAGGTTGAATAGAAACATAATTTGAAGAAGATTCTTTATCGTAAAAATTAAATTGGTATTTATTTTTAGATTATCTGAAGCTTTATTATTGAGCAGGAATGTTTTGTTTAATTTGGAGATTTCTTAATATCTTTTTTCTTTCTTTTTTAACCTTTTTTATATACCTTAACTTGTAAATGAAAACACTGTTATCAAATGGAAATCAAAGGGTTTCATTTTCTCTAAATGTTAATATGAAGAATGTGGCATTTCACAAAAAAAAAAATACTTTGAAAATACCAGTGAACATGTGTTTCCACATTTTTAAAGCCATTCCTTTTGAATTCCTTGGCTGAACTTATTAATTGGATTAAACTTGAATTCATTAAATTTGTCCCTCTGATGTTCTGGGTTTAGTATGTGTTGAAAATAGCCTGTCGTAGGATAAGAGAATAGATTAAAAAAATGAAAGTACTGCTAGGAACACAATGAAGCCCATGAAAGGTTGCAGAAAGGGATCAATAGCAACACAGTAGTTTTCATAGCTCAGCAAGGTGCATATTTTATGCCACTTTGTTTGACAGTGATGTGTTGAAATGAAAGTGATTCCTACTAGATGTAGAAAATAAAACTGGGGTTTGGGAAATTCTGCACTGAGCTGAGAATAGATATTATAATAATCTTCCAGGAGCCATGCAGATCTGCAACACAACACACAGATTTTCTGATACAGTCAAGTTAATGGAGGACAACATTTAGTGATTTTGACCAGTTCTTAGTACTGCATTGCCAAATTTCTGTACTGGGGTGGGAGACATGGATAATGCTCAGACAGTGTAATCAGAGTCAAAAGATGACTACTTTCTACTCTCCATATTCACTGTTCCTCGACATTTTTCTGGTGCATTTCAGTCTGTCTGAATGATCCTTTCTACAAAAAACGGGTCACTGGAAACTTCCAAGTCTACCAAGGTGCTCCACTTCTAGCTGTAGCTACTGGTGTGGCTGTGCTCAAAGCAGTAACAACTGCAAAAGCTGAATTCTTTCCACTGGGAAAGAATTCCATGAAATTCTATATAAGGGAGGAAGCAAAATGCAAATGAACCCTTCTGGCAGCAGATGCTATGA
>VYZV01000032.1:2902-22944 GCA_013401275.1 Pandion haliaetus
AGTATCAGGCAAAGGGTGACTGCCTGCAGGGTGAGTCATCTTAGAGCCCTACACTTTGTCAGCCAGTTTCAGCCTATGTCCCTGCACCACTTTTTATAAGAATTCTTTCTTGCTTTTTCAATTTCAAAAATGAATTTGCAGTTTTTTAAAATGCAATTTGTTAAGTTTTTTACATTTGACAAGCACCGTATAAAGATGAGCTGTGTATCATTGCGAGGCCAGGTGTGATTCACTTAAAAATGGAAATAATCTAAAACACTGTGAATTTAGCTGAGATTTGGCAGACTTTTGATTTTATTAAAATCTTTTATGTGTTAATAATTATCAGAATTACAGCTATGCTCTTTGGGCTGCCGTGATCTATAGTACAAAATCTCAACATATTTTTGTGTATCTATTGAGTGAGTACTTATACATCAAGTTGCTTTTCTGTCGGGTAACAGCATGCCTCTTTACTACCATTCTATTGTTCAGAGACAGTAACAACTCCTTCCGCTGATAAAGAGCTGATGTTTTAAACTGCTTGATTTGTATGAGTTACCAGGTTTGTTACTGACTTCTTATTCTTCCCCTGTAGTTGGCAATTTTAGAAGTGTCAAAATGTCTTACACTTGTTAACGTTTAACCTTCTTCTTTTGCAATCGTTTCAAGCAGTAGGGAAGATGGAACAGTTACAAGATTCAAGTATTTTGAATGTCAGCTTTGTTACAAATTTGATTTTTGCTGCTTGCACTTAGAAGATAATCCCCAAGATTGCCTCACTGCTAGATGAATTTCTTTGTACTGGACACATAATAATCAAACTTATTTTATTATCATTGGAAATAAGTTGTTGCTAAAATCTCCAAGAATTGTGTAACATTCCTCATAATTCCAGTACATAAGTAGTTTAACATTAGTGAGGAAGACTTGCAGTTTTACATCCACATTCTGAGTATTTAGAAGCTGGTGTTAGGTTATTAGTAACTAAAACATTTGTGGCTCCTCCTGCATGTATGCAGTGTGATATGCCTGATCTTTAGGAAGACTAATCTGGTGAAGCAGTACTTGTTTTTTCCATTAGTTATCCACATGAAGGTGATACAGACTGCTATCATGTTAAACTTTTTAACATTATTTTCATAAATGCTGATTCAGTGATGCTGAAAAATGGCTAGTTTGTGCATCTTGTACTAGTGAAACTGCAGGGATTATAGGAACTGGAAGGCATAAGCAATATACTTAATACTTGTAAAATTGTAACTGGATTTTTAATGTCCCTAACACATAAAACTGCCTGATTCCTTCAACAAAGTGCTACGTTATATGAAAGATTTAGCTACACATAGACATATCACTTTAAATATGCTGATACCAACATGGTAACCTATTTCTCTCTCCTATCCCTTCGTTAATGTGGCTGTCAAGGACAGGAAGGTGTTCCAAACCCTTCTCTTGCACTGCAAGAAGTAGCCAGGAATCATTCAGGAGGTGCTTTTGCTTTACAGTTGAGCTGTTCTTATGGCTTGCTGCTGTTGAAGGGATTAGTCCTGCTCTTCCTGTTCTTGGCTAAGGGATCTTCCGCCAGCTCTGGTGCCTGTCTTGTTCTTGCCCTTCACCTGGATGATTCAACTTGCTAAATTAACAGCCTTCCTACCAAAACTTCTCCCTTTCCCCCTTTTGGTATTAGTTTTTGCCCTTCAGTGGACTGAACCTGGTCACTGAATGGTTAGAGACGTGCCAAAGTAGATGGAGCATTCTACTGGGAGGAGGGGGAAGACAGCACTGCCTGCTTCAACAGAAGTCAAATATCAGCTAAAATGTAATGAAATCTCAGCTTTAGAACACTTTATGCTGATATAATTGTTCCAGCCCTAAAGGCTGAACTGGTGTGGATTTTAAATATGGGTGGAAATATGGAGTACGCACTGAGGTGTGCATTGACCTAAGTGCCCATATGAACCTGTTTAGTTTCTAGACACTAATAATCAGTAAAATACTTTATATTATACAGATATATAATATAAATTAACATCATAAACCCATCACTTTACAACAGCATCTTATTAAATGCTTTGCCACATGCTGCCAAAATATTGCATTACATCAGCTTCACAGGCTATGCTGACTGTTTTGCCTAAGTACAGTTATTTAAATTCTTAATATGTTTTTTCTTCAATGAGGCAGGAAAAAATATTTGTAATTATGGATTAATGATGATGCTCTCTGGGCTGCTGATTGTTCTGCATGGTTTTTTGGGGGGGTTTGCGTGTCATGTCCCCCTCTTTAGCCTATCTTGCCATGCTGTTGTGTTTCTGTCATTGCTACTCTGGGTTCAAGCAGGATTCTCCAGGCACAACTATTCTAAAGTCTCGGGTTGTCATCTCAGTGGGATTTTCCTGTTCTTCTATTTCCAGAAATACTTTTTTGAAACAATGTGTTAGTTCCTTGTTAATCATGATGAGAATTATGTTTGCTTTTACCCAATCAAGTAGGACTGACATGTATACCCCAAGTTTCTTGAGGCAAAGGCTTTCTTTTACTTTGAGGTGTCAGTCGTGTTGTAAAGGCCATAGTAATTCTTAAAGAAACATTTCTGGGTTTTGCCCCTCACTGTAGGGTAAGAGGAGAAAGGCAAGAAAACGGTGCTTCATGAGCCGGGCTTTTACTGTATTATGGTGACAAATAATGGTAATATTTACTACTTACGAGCCATGCACATAAATCTACATATTTACATAGTAATGAATAAAGCAAAATATTGTGGCATTTCTAGTTAGAACATAATTGCCATGTATATTAACACAGATCTGGATGTCAAAGAAAGTGAGCAAAAATAAAGCTGTTTTACCAAATTGATTCAGTAGTATGAGAGTATTTTAAGAAGCTGTAATAAGGGAGGTTCTCAAGGAATAGACTTAAAATATTTCTGTTTATAGCTAATGAGAAAGTAAAGGTAATAATCAGTGTCATACTTACAGCTGATTACAAAGTTAACCATAGACTGGTTCCTGTACTGAATTTCTGAACTCTTTAGAGTTGAAGCGGATTGAACATTAAATGAAAAGAAAGAAAAAGTTCTGCTAGACTCAGTTTACATCTTGTCTGAAATTCTGCACCTCTTTCCCCCTTACTTTCTTGTCTCCTTTCCCACTTTCCCATCTAGCTCAGGCTAGATAAACCAAACCTTAAATAAAATGAATGTTTGTCTTTTCTCTAATACACCACCTGCCTGTCACTGCCTCCCCCCCGGCCCCAACTTTAGAGCATTTACACTGTTTACACTCGGCTTCTTTTTGAAAGCCGCTCTCCTGATCTCCATCCAGCGCTGCTTTCCTGTACCTTATTCCCCTGGTTCTGCTGCCTCCTTGTCCTCTGTGCACCATCTTTCCCCCATGAATGATCCCCACGTGATTACTGCAGGCTCCCTGTGCTCATTGGTGAATGCGAAATAGTCCGGTGGCAACCCTGGCTCCCAAATTCTGTTGTTGGCTGTCTGCAGGTGAAAGCGCACTGGGAGCTGTTGGGTAAAGCTCCAGAAACTGCTTGTCTTCCCCAGCCAGAACTGACTTGGGGAGGGCTGAATAGATCTAAACCTGAACCCAGAGAGCGCTACCTTCTGATGTGCTGTCTTCACCCTTCGTGTCCTGTGGATGGAGTACTAGCCCCAGGAGATCCTGTATACAAGTACATCAGAAACTGTGCGATGGGGGACTTGAGCAAGACCCATTGTGTGTGAGGAATGTTGCCAGATTTAACAGGGAGGAGTCCAGGTAATGGGGACAGTCTTAATGTTGAAATGGGGGGTGGGAATGTTTGGGGTTATGCTTTATATGGATGTATATACAGGATGAAAAGTGACTTTAAATTTCATTGTATAATGTTACAATGGTGGTAGTAACACTTCAAAAAACACACTCCAAAGCTTTCCATTTTATTGATGGGCAAAGCCAAATGAGTTTTTTGGGGGTTCTGCCCCATCCCCCCATCTGACTGGGCCTGTTTCTCAGGCAAGGTACCAATTGGATACGGCAGAATTGCTAGTTAGTTCGGGTTTTGTAGATCACAAAAATCTACTCGTATACCAACGGAAGGGCTAGCAATGAGAAAGGATCAATTGACAGGAGAGAGGGTGATTGCTGGTGTCAAACAGGGAGGATGTATGTGCTGCTCCCACAGTGTTCTGAAAACAGTTTCTTTCAGCATGTTCACTAACGATCTTGAAGGTGAGGTTAATTTGATATTGATCAGATTAACAAATGTAAAATCTGGTAAATAAAAGCAATTAATTAAAAATAGTGAGGAGAACAGTAGTTTGTTGTTGAATGAAAGTGAGGGGACCTTCAACATAAGGAAAAACAAGATGCTGCAGAACTGCTAATGCCCCTGAAGTTGGGGGCTACATTGTGACTCCTTGTTACTTGCTAGAGAGAACTTCAAATTCCTCCTGGAAGGGCTCTTTGTGCTTCAGGGCTTGATGCTGTTCACCCTGAACTAACCACTGAAGCTTAGCAGAAAATAAGGTCCTACCTCCCAGGATTTCTAGCTGGATTGCAGGTACCCAGACTTTCTTTACAGGCTTGTATTTAACTGGGGGAAGGGAACTCTGGAGCTGTCATGTGTATCACACTTGCTTGAGATTCCCCTACCTACCAGAAAACTACTAAAAGAGATGGATTGTAGCAAAATGAGGATGACAAAACTGGAAACATGGAACTCCAGAGGCCACACTGACATGTAACTGGCATCGAGGCTTGCCTGGAATTTCCCTGCGAGACCTCTGGGTCCTGGAAACTAAGGGCTCAGCTCCACAGCAGTTCTTCTTGAGTGCTGTCTTCTAGTCATGGCCTCTTTTGAAACTTGTAGTCCTAGAAGCCAAAAGGATACTTACACCTATGTTTTATGTGAATACATAGGTCTTAGTCCTAACATGGCCCAGGAAAGCAGAGGAGGTCTTTGAGCTCACCATATCCATGTGATGTTAAATTACTATGATATTGTGTAATGTTCTAGGTTATTGAAAGAGGCAGAAGGGGGTAAGGATTTAACAGGTCTGTTTCTGAGCCTTGGCTGCAAACCTGGGGGTCAGGTACACGTGTATTCCTATGTTTAATATTAGTGTTAGTCTTTCTCTCCTCTCTGGCCTTCTTGGCAAATATTCTGCCTTCTTGCTGAAGATCCGCATTGTGACGGCAGGATGTGGCACACCTACACATTCTCATTTCCTTGACTCGTGCAAATCCTGATTCATTCCTAAAGAACACATCTCTCCAGAGATGCTGACAAGTCACGAGAGTAAACCTAGCAGCATACCCAATGTGCTCCCAATGTCCTCCCAGTCCACGATCCTCTTCTCTTCTAAGATAAACCCTGTAGTCTGTTCTTTAAAGCACGCTCTGTTCTGGGGGGTGCTGGGGCTTATGGGAACTTTCACAATCCTAACAGGAGGAAGCTCCAGTTTGCATTGGGCACTAACAGCTGAGTGTGGAGTCTTTAGGCAAAAGCTTTCTCCTGCTGTTGCTACTTGTTGTGTCCTTTACATATAAGCAAGAAGATGGGAGAAAATCAGCAAGTGAACCGAGACCACTAGACTTCATGCAGTGGGCAGAGAGAGAAAATGAAGTGCTGTTAACTGCCTACCTCCCTGTCTCCCTCATAGTGCATCCTCATCCATGACTCCACTGAAAGGCCTTTCACGTTTCCATATTAGAAATAACATTAGCAGGGAGAAACAAACCCACGCTCCACTTCATACATTGCAGTTGCATCATCCTTTCCCAGGTGCCTGTTTTGTTTTTAAGAAAAATGATAAGAGAAGCACTAGTGAGGAAAGACAAGCACAAGCAATTCCCACTCTTCCCTTTGAAGCGAGCAGTTTAAAAATGGGCTTATTTTGTTAGAATTCAGAGTAAGTGCTTTTCAATAGATGAGATACACTTTTGCTCAGTTCCAATGGACTCCACCAAATCAACCTCCCACTCAATTCAATTAATTCCCTCCCCCCTGTGTGTGAGGAGCAAGGTTTGGATATAAAAACACTGAATGTAAGATTAAAATGTCTACAGAGATGATCAGAAGGGAGTCTATTTTAATAACCCTCTCAGATTGCTGTGCATGAGATGTGGAAGTAGGAGGTTTAATCTCTCAGTGCAGTGCCTTTACAATTATAATCAGAACTGAGCAGAGTATTGGTCAATAGGAAATGTGCTCCTCAGGGTAGGGAGAGTACTGTAACAAGAATTAAGTCTCAGGACGTTGGTGAAGGAAACCATCTGAAAAGAATAATCAGCTGCAGTGGTATGGATCCCAGGTTCACAGAAAGAATTGTTCAAAACTAAACAAAAACCCATAGCAAGAAGCAGCAGAAAATTCAGAGACTTGGATCATAATTGTGTGATGAGCAGGAAAGAGACACCGGTTCCAAGTGCATAATGCTTTCCTTTGAATTTTTGCTTTGAGATATTTACAGCTGGTGCCGAGGTAAAAGGAAGAAGTTATTCACTCTATCTTTTCCTATGGCCAAGATTGGTTTCTATAAATCAGCACAGGGTGCATGAAAGTTATTAATTTTAGGCAGGTCATGGGCTATGGAGACATATGAGGTGATAATTGAAAATACTATTCTGCAGACTTTTTTCCTTCTTAATCTCCCAGGCTGAAAGTTTGTTGAGTTTTTCCTCTTGTCACATAATGCATGTCTGGTGTCGTTTAAATTAACTTTGGTCTGCTGGTGACTGAGTTATTACATAAGAAGCCAAGCTTAAGAACCGTTATTACAAAGTTTTTGATTTTGCCCCCTTTTCCTGTTTGCATCTATGCGCATCGTTTGGAATAAGAGATTGAATGTGATCAGCATGCGTTCACTGCTCCTGCTTAATACTATTGTGCTTTGCAATGGGAATCTTATAGTAACTTTATAAGGTGCTATAATTCTCTGCTTTACAGATGTCACTGGCTTAAGACACACTCTCACAAATTCAAACTGAATTATCATTTCTGAAGTCATTGGAGAGAACTGGAAAATTCAGCGGTGGAAGAGGAGTATTTGCAGTTTTATATCTTTTATTTAAATGTGTAAGATTAAAACAAAGACCAAACATTAAGATGAGGAATATAACCTCTGTGTACTCTTAACATTATAATGAAGGATTATAGGCTCTGCAAGTACAATCTTGTGGAGTCCTTGAACATCCTAAATATCTGATTAAGGGTATATGTATACAAGGTGTGAAAAAGAGAGGAAAATTGTGGGTGCTCATCTCTTAATTTGCAAGCTCCTGCTAAGATGTGAATTCCACTCCTGGTATCATTTGCTACCCTCTCAGCAAGGTCTATACTCAAAGGAAAGATGTAAATATGATATAGTTCTGAGTTTTGACAAAAGGCTCTTGGATTTATTCTTCCTACTCGAAAGAGAGGAAATTATATTAGCAAAAGTCACTTGACAAAACAAAATTTACTTGAATTACAGCGCATATTCATGAAAATATGTTTGCATTACTGCAGGTTTTGACCATCTATAGTATTTAGCACTTCAAACTTTCACATCTATGTATAAATATTAACAATTCAGGATGCTCTTCATGCCAAGGCAGTTTTTTGTGGGGGTAAGCTATTGCCTTAACACCTTTCTATAGCTGAAGGTTTTTTAATATTGGTCATTAATCACAATTGTTAGTGCTTCATTATTTAAATTGTGCAGTACAGATGCCCATTTCTTATGCAGAAGAAGCAAATGTAGAGTGTGGAGTTTAGTCAGTGTTTCCTTAAGTCAATCCTTAGTCACACGATAAGATACTTGAAATTACCACTTCAATTAAAAAGATAATCTTGTTTCAAAGAGCTGACAGTTATGGTATCTTTATTTTTATATATATTGTCTATATTTTTATANATCACTCATTGGGTGCAAGGAAGCAGGATCAGGCCTCATCTTTGAAAGCTGTCTCTGATGGGGAACAGTGTTGCAAGGCCAACAGCAGCTAGGTAACCCTGTCAGTCATACCACGTCAGGCTGGACTTGCCTAGGAAATGATGTCAGAAGTACCACACTGGGGCACAGAAGCCAGCAAAACTGGCACCAATGGCGGGGGGGGAAGTCATTAGAGGCAGATTGTTTATTTTATGGGAGTGGGACAGAGAAAAGAGAGTCAAATAACAGGAAGGGTATGGTAAGTATGCAAAACTCCTACATCTTGCTGCAGGCTACAGGAATCACCCCCAAGTATAAGAGCTGCAAGATATAGCCAAAAACTTGTGAAGCTGAACACAGTATGAATATTCTGGAGTGAAAGTAATCTAATTATTTGAGAGTTCAGATGTAGATGATACTAGTTTTGCTTAAAAATAGCACTGATCCTCTGGAATTCTTGAACAAGCTATTAAGGAATTACCATGTTATAGGGAAATTTTTTTTTTTCAAATTCGCTTTCAGTGCAAAGGTGTATGGTGCCGCTATGTCTCAAGCAATAAATAAGTAGATGCCAGCAACATAGCCTGACTGTGTTCAACATTGCTTGAGCTGCCTCTGCTTTCCCAAAGCCTGAAGCTGCAGCAAGTATCACGGTGCCTACCAGAGCCAAAGCACTGGCTTGAAATACCAGTGAGAGACTCTGGAGTGGCAAGGGGCAGAAGTGCCATAGGTCTCACCTGCATGTCCACCCGAGCTTATCTGCCCTCTTGGTAATGAAGGTTTTCCTCCTTCAGACAAGAGAACAGACCTGGCCGGCGCTCCTGAGAGGCAGAAAGGGCCTGAGCTATACTTTGTCACTGATGATCCCAGGAGGATTATTTGGATGATTGCAGGATCATTTGGTGGCTCTCTCTCATAAGGCACCTTTGAACCCAGACTGCCTTAATCTAGTCATGAATAGAAGTTAATTTAGAGCTATTCAGAAGCTAATTTAGAGAGATTTACTGAGCTCTCTTCAAAGGAGCAGTCTTTTAGGATTCCATTTCTAAATTGTGATTTTTCTTTTTACTGTGATTTCCAGGCTCTGCTTCAGGAAAAAAAAAGTCTTGGTTACTATTGTAGCACATTGAGTGGTGGTTACTTGATATCTTTTAAGCAGTGCTCAGTTCTTCTGGAAACACCGACGCTACCCTTACACAGCACAGGGACAACCTATGTGTGGCACATCTGTGTGACTCTTGACCCCACTAGTACAGACAAAAATACCAACAGTCGGTTGCAGTGGGGCTCCTAGATTCTGACAAACACCTAATCTTCTGTATTTTTTCCCAGGAATCTCACAGTTGTCATTCTCCTTCTATACATCCAACCTACTGTTTGTCATCTTGCCACCAAGCAAGCTCCTGAGGCCGCCTGTTCAGAAAGACCCCTGGCCACCTTGCACCCAGGCCTACAACTTTCTGATGAACACATGGCTTATCAACAGCATGTTCCTAGGAGGATAACAGGAGAGGGCTTACCTAGAGAGGGAACCACATACTGTTTAAAAAAACTCAGTATTTCCAAGAACAAACCTACGAGCAACTGGCACTGGCTTTTCTGGAATGCTTTTGATGAGGCATCTTAATTGCCAGCTGTCTGAGGACTTTGGATGAACCTCATTCAAAACTGCAGGCTTTTGTGTCTTGAGGCCATCAGATGCACCAGATGCTGAAGAATGAGCAGCAGACACGTTTGAGGCCATGCAAGCAGCACAGGATGTGCATCTGGTCTGTAAGTTGTCCCTCTGGCCTGTGATTTCTTTTGTGAGCATAGGGTCTTTGGGCAAACTATTGTATCTCTGCTGAGGTCAGAACGAGGACTATATTGCATGAATTGCGGGGCAGTGTAGAAACGGGGAGAGATGAGTGTCCCCTGCGTTGCTACCTGGCTGCAAGGCAGGAAAGGCTACAAAAATACCATTTGGGGCATTGAGAGGACTACTGCTCTGGGGGATTAATGTATTTTCTTGCTGGTGCATTAGTGCTTTCTGACTGAAATGACTCTAAAATAATAATTCTTGATCTTAATACAGGGTGAGAACAGAAAAGATGCTGCGGTGAACCTGGAGTGAGCAAGCATCAGGGCTTCCACCCTGCAGTCTGAGGTGCAGCATCAAGATACCCAGGTGAGCACTCACCAGGCTTCTTCAGTTGCAAGACCAACATGCAGCTTAGCCTAGGACAAGTACCTTGCACAGAGCTCTTGTCCACTGCAACTGAATTGTATCTACCACCTGATCCCACCTGTTCAAATATGGCACAACCTATTGGTGCTATGATTTGTGCTGATCTTTAAACTAAGATATTTTAATTTGTATTTAGCATAAGGAATAAGCAGGACCTTTATTGTTAATATAGCACACCTCGCTATGCCCACGCAACCCAGTCTAAGGTCTGACCCTAAATCCCAACCGAACAGGACATGTGCCTCCGAAGCCAGCAGAAGAGGAGCACTTGGAGACTTGTCTCAGCTCTTGCAGGAGAGCAGGAGGAAGCAAGCCCAAGAGAGCACAGCAATGCTCTCAGACACATCAGGCTGGCGGGTCTCCAGTTTGGGGCGCACTGCAAAGGCTGTGGGGTGGCACATGTCTGCTTGAGTTTGAGTAGAGGCTTGAACACTGAGTTCCTGACTGTAAAAAGGGGTTAATTGCACTTGATAGGGGAGCCTGCAGAAATACAAGATTTAGGCCTTTATAAAAGCTGGTACAAACCTGTAGTGTAGGCAGGCTATCTGCATGGCTTTAGACTGGGAATCGTATTGGAAGGAAGAAAACTAGATGGCTAACTCCACGTGGTACATTTAACTCCTTCCTCAGTTGCAGCAGTGTCCAGTGAGTGTCAAGTTCTATGTCTGGGTCTGACTTTGGCAGCATTTCACAGTGGGTGGTTCAGTTGTAAGTACTGTGAGGCTGAGGTTGTCCTGATCCAAAGCTCTTGGGCACACTTTCTTATTTGAGTTCAGTATTTTCCTGGCGTGTCAGGTGGGAGCTTGATTCTTGTTTTCAGAGGGAACTTTCTAAAAGAGTGTGATTGGTAGAAAGGTTAACTTGGGCTGAGATATTTTCTTTCTCCGTTACTCCTTCCAGTCAGATAACGAAATTGATTAAAAAGCTGTTTTAAAAACACTGGATTACTCAGTCTTTTGTAGTTCCTTTCACAAGAAAAATGTGCTAAATATAAAGGAGCTGAAGGTTTCTAGTAAGAGAGATGGGCCTCTAATCTTTGTGTCTATGTGTGGGAAGTACTCGAAAATTGCCTCCTACAGATAGATTAGTGACTTGTTGGTAGAGGGAAGTTTCTTAAAAATTATGCTTTGCATAAACTTTAAATTGCAGAAAACATTTACTTCCCTGTGAACTTCGTTATTTAGGTACTATCTGAAACAAATGTCAGGCTGACACCTCACAAATTGTTTGCTGCTAATTCTCCTGTTACTTTACAGATGTTCTAAAAGTTTTCACACCAGCTTCTCCAGAAAATATCTAAAGATGAGGGCAGGTTTCATTCTGTAGCATCATTGTTTTGGCAGGTATGCAGAAAGTTGAGTGGGCTGATCATGTGCTTCCCATCTGTCAGCTCATCACTGTTAATAGGTGCTTGAAGGAAAATTGCAGTTATCTCACACAGCACTGGATGCTGAAAGTTCATATGTCAAGAAAAGATGGACATGGAAAGAACAGAAAGTGTTTCATAACAGACTTTTTTTTTTTTATCTACAAAAGACGTTCCCTAAGCTGCCCTGCTGGGGGTAGATACCTTTTGTGCAGATGTGATCTTGGCTTAATTTGAAATTGCTGATGCTCATTGAAAAGGACATTACTCTCAGTCTGGGCCTGCCTACCCTGAGACACTGAAACGCAGAGCAGAATTTTTTTTCCAGAAGTGTTGAAGTCCACCACAAAGCTGACAGAGTACTACAGTGCACATTTTCCTGATTTCCTGGAACTATAGCTCATTCCTGAGTGCCAGTTATTGATATGTCTCTCTCAACCACTGTGTATATTGCTGTTTCTTATCCACAGAATTGTACTGTAAAGTACAGCAGTTCCATAGGAGCAGCTCCATATATCCACCATGGATACAGGTTCCTCCGAATTCAGGTTGGATTCTACTGATATTAATGACTAAGACCAAACTTTCCTGGCTTTCCTTGTCTGAAAACCATTCTAACAACCCAGTCAAATTGCTCACAAAAGTGGTTTTCTGGGCTGCAATTTATCCCAGATGATAAATACAGAAAGCTGTGCTTAACCTGGATTAGAGGCATCCTGGAGTGTTTCAAACAGGCCAGTACTTACAGGTTTTGGTATGGCATGTTACAGCATGGCGGTAGCATGACTGACTTGATAAAATGGCCAGTTTGCCATTTGTAGTGCACCACTCAAATAAAACTCGTCTTCCTGTTGATTTTTTAAAAGCAGCTAGGCAGGCTCTTCTGTGTGATTCGTCTCCCCTAAATTTAGCTGCCTAAATATTAGACATCTCATCTAACCAGTCATCTAGCATAGTCTCAAAATTCATCATCAGAGATAAGCAACTCAACAGGACAGTCTGACCTGTGTCAAGATAGGTTTCTAGCAGAGATAGGGGGTTAAGCTATCTCTGGAGGTAACTGTGTTTCTCCACTGATTCCAACTTAATTTAGTGACTTTCAACAGCAAGGTGAAGGAAGCTCTATCCTTTGCTCTCTTTTCCAAAAGTATCTTTTCAAATTCAGTAATCAGTATCCTTCCTTTTAATCATGAAGAAATGTCTTTGTGTTTGAAGCACCAGGCTGGATTTGCTGCCATTATTTTTTTTATTACTTCCTCTTATTTTCTTACTGTTTCTTCTGATTGTGAATTACAATAATTTCCAAGGGTGGGTGAAAAAGAGGAGAGATATTCTATATTCTTTATTTAAACACATTTTTCCAGTAATCAATAGCATAACTACAGCTATGGGTTTCAATGTTTTCTCCTTAAAATCATAGATCAAACAGTATTGTGAAGTCATACATCTTCCCTGTCAGACATTTAATTTATTGTGCTGTTCATTTATAGCTTGAGACTAGAGAACTATTGGTTGACAAAAGAGGATGGATGGCTTTTTTATTGAGTCCTTATACAGCTGGCAGAAGATAGCAAATGGGGGAAGGAAATGTGCAACACTCATTTCCAAATTTCTAATAAATCGTGGATGGATCACAAGGGGCTTATGCTAACTTAAATTACTATTGCATTGCATTTCCAAAGGATTGGGGGTTGACAATCATTTGTCTCATTCACTGTAGTTAAACTAAGCATTAGAAAGCAGGTTAAGAACAAACTTTTAGATTGGTACACAACAGCTAATGTTATAGATATAAACAAACAGCATGATCCATTTCTAATTCAGTTGTGGCTGTTGCTTCATCCCTCTGAAGTTAAAGCAATATTAGCATTAGAACAGTTCTTGTTTGGTATTATTTATGCTATTATATTCCAGAGCTCCTTTTCAAGTTAGGAGTTTATGGTCGTGGGAAAGTGATTTCAGCAGCTTACTTCTTTGACGGGTCTGTTTGTTGAGTTCATGCACAGGATGGTCATGCTGTGGGAAGCGCTTTGTAGCCCAGATGCTGCTGCTGCTGCTGTCTCAGAAGCTCTTGGCTCCGAGGCAGTGTGTGTGTCTCAGCCTTCACTCCTGTCATCTCTCTTCCTCTGATGATTTTGAAGTACATAAAAACCTTAACACTGTAGAAAAATACAGATGCTTATTGGCTTGAACTAATAATTTCCTGTTTTGAATATTTTTCTGGGTTTTGCAGTATCAAGTTGTAGGTTTCATCTTCAGATTTGGGGACCTTTGTGACTCCCCTACTGTGCTTTTGCCTCGCCATATCCGTCCCCATCTTTATCTGTATCCATTATGATGTTGCTTTTGTTTAGTAATTTTACCCATCTGTAAAATTCATGTTCCCGCTGAGCACCCCATAAGCATGGACACTACCCTTGATTGACTGAATTTGTTTGCAAGGTCATTTGCACTATCAGTGTTCAATGCATACTCTTACCGTGATTCCTAGGGGGGAAAAATGGAAAATTATCACAATTATTACTGGATTAGGAAAAGACCATTCTTAGCTGAAGGGGAAAAAGAAAAGGTAATAATTTGTCTATTTTACACAATTTCTGCTCCTTTTGTTGTTAAGACATGAAAATGTAATTTGAAAAAAAGAAGAAATCCAGGAGAAGTCTTTATTATTTCTCAGTGGGAATGCTTCGTCACTGTGATACTTTTTCCCCTTAAGGGTAGTTCTGCCATAACATTTAAAATAATTTTTTTAATGATCTTTTGACCACAAGTTATCAGTGGGTGTAAGTCATGCAATCTGAACGTGAAAGCGCTTTGTTATCTGGTAGCAGTAGAAGTCTTGTATCCTGTCTCTCAATCACTAGAGGGGGATGAATGCTATTTAGCCATAGCAATTAAAGAGATTGTGATTGGTTTCGGGTTAGATTGGTTAGAATAAAGATCTGCATTCTACAGTTCTCTAACATTCCTGAGTTCCTTGTGCTTCACTTTTTCTTCAATTAATCTTTTATTTAGGTGTGTTAGTTAAAGCTAATATTACAGTTTACACACATGCAAACAATGTGTAAACAACTGAATAACTATTAGCAGAGGGTTGCAGAAGCCATTATGCTAATAGAAGTGTTTCTACTAAACATAAGGTGAATGAATGCATTACATAATAATTCTTCAGAATTTTAAACAGCGTATATATGAAGGAAATGCAAGGAAAGTGATATCTGAGCTTTTTTAAATGAAGTGAAATTTCTGCTTGGCCACTTCTTAATAAACAAACACGCTAAGACACATTTCTTTTATCTGCACAAAATGAATGGCAATTCAATCAATAAATCCAATAATGAAGAGTAAGCGGTTGTAAGTAGGTAGCTGCAAATGTCAAGTATAGTAAGTGTTTGGAAATACATTGACAACACTGGGATTGGTATATTTGTTTATTTTTAGGCAAAATATACTTGCATAGCAATCAACACTGACCATGAAAATAACATGCAGAATTAAATAATGTGCAATTGATTTTTGAAGTGAAAAATGCTTTTATATCACAATGTCATTATCCAGCAATCAGCCTGGTAAAACCTTACAAAAGGCTTCTTAAATGGGACAGCACAAGTCAAAATAATTACCTTTACTCCTATTACATTCAGAAAAGTTCCTGTGTAAAACAGGTAGAAGAAGGGAAAAGGAATGGGTGGATGGGATATGCTGTAACAGAACTCCCTCAGACTTGCCTTTTAGCTGCACATCAGCCTACGTTGCAGGAAAAGCACTGGCTGGACTTTGCTATTTGAAAGCTTTTAAATACCTTAGTTTAAAAATTGTATGCACATAGGGAGAGGGCTATGCAGCTTCTAAAAATTAACACTTAAAAATACCTGCCTGTATACATCCTGATGTGGAGCACTTTTGTCACCTTGTCCTAAGAAGCTACTTTATGCAAACTGTGTTACTGTTTTCAAGCACAGACTTTCTGTCTTCCAAGCTTCATGAAACCTTATGTATAAATACATTCGTAGATACAAATCTCCAGTCTTTCATCCAGAGGTAGCCTTTGAGTTTGAGGAGATGGTCTCAGAAAATATTTTCGCCCTTACTCTCTAGAGTCAGAAAAACTTACCATAGCTTTCTCAACAACACTGCTTATGGAGCTCTTCTCATCCAATCGTAATTGACCCAAACTAGCAGCTTTTCAGTTTCCAGTGAAATGAAGTTTGAAGTGTGGGGTCAAACTAGCCTATTCTGGGACTGCACTTGTCTACCACACTTGCTGTAGTGTTAGGTGAATTTGTCTATGAGGACTTTGTTAGCGTAGACTAAGGGGAAGCCCGGCAGCACTGGGGCAGACCAGAGCGGTGTGTCAGCAGTGGTAACTTCCCATTCCTGCACGTCAACAGCTCTTGTACTCCTCCATGATGGGCCAAATAGTTTGACTGTAAAATATGACCTATCTTGAGCAGATGCAGAAACCAAGTTACACCCTTTAGTAGACTTCACCAGACCGGACCTATTTGGCTCACTCACAGGGCTGTCCACAGCACTTACCACAGCCTGTTAATGAGCATTCTCGGTAACCAATATACTCTTCCAGATTAGTCTTATAGTTAAGAAGTCTCTAAAGGGGCATGATTGTCTGCACCAACTCCTTCTGAGGATGATGTTTGTGCACTCTGACTCTTAAGTCATTGATAGGCATCGTGCAAGCTTAAGCTTTAAAGCGGTGAGTGATTGCAACACTTTCAGGTACTCTGGACCTACCATCACATTCTCAGAGGCTTGTACTAGTCTGCATTTTAAGTGACTTAGTGCATTCAACATCTTCACAAGGAAATCTTAAAAAAAAAAAAAAAAAAATGCACCCCCCAGTTTCTTCACACAAGCATGTTTTTTGCAATTTTTTTCCCCATTCTTTTTAAAGAACTGTGTTGAGATAAAAAAATATATGGTTGAGAAAAGATCCATTAGAATTAAACCGCAATCATTGTAAACTACTGTCAAACTTCAAGTATTTCTACTTTCCTTTTCCTGTTCCTTCTATTTTCTCAATAAATAATGGACTTGTTCAGTAAGTGAAATAGACTGCTTCAGTAGCCCATCATGTATTTTATTTTTGCTAAACTTTTGGTTGTGCTTTTTATATCATGCCACTTTAAAAAATCCGTTCTGTCAGACTGTTTTTCATTTAAACTTATTGCAAATTATTTGAAAGGTTTTGTTTGTCCCAAGTGCATCTTAGGTTCAGTGCAATAGATACCACTCAGTCCTTGATGGCCTAGGGAGATGAAACATAGGATAGCTAGATACTCAACACTAGTTTCTGAAATTCCTGGCATATCCTTCCCCACACTGCCTCCCAGGTCCCCCCATAACCTTTTACACAGGTTTACATGTATTCTCATAATTTTTTCACAAGGTAATATAAAACCACTTCCCCACTCTTTTAAATGTCAAACGTGTACACCTGGGAAAACACAGGAAAAGGTTTTGTTTAAAATGGCCTCAGCATCATTGAGGCAACTGATGTTTTATGATGTTGCCTGATGAACTCATTCTAGAGCAAATCATGCAGGAAGATGAATATGTTTTGAAAGCCTTTGAGAAGAATGATTATTCTTCACATGTATCCTAACTGCAGAAACATGCCTAAAAAATAAATGTTTGATGATTTACACAGAGAAAACTTATAAAGTGTTCATTATCTTTTAACAAAGTTTCATTGCTTGTCTTATGTGTGAGCCAAAAACCCTACCTTTGTGTTTCCACCTATCCAAATGTTTCATAGACTCTCCTGCTATACCCTTACTCGTTTGATTTCTAATCTCCAGTTGGCACTTAGAGCCAGATTTTCATGATATACAAGAACGTACATGTTGCTTATGTGCCATAGCCACCTCCATGTGTAGGTGATGAAGCAAGTCTGTGTCCATATACCAGATACTGTGCCCACCATTTAAATTTTAGCACTTCGTTGTAATGGAGTCTCAAGCACAGCAATCAAAATAATGCCCCTGCAAGACATTTTTATAGCTGAGCCATAATCACACAAAACAATATATCTTTTTCATTCTTAATATCTTGCTTTTCTACCAAATATCCACTCTGATATTTTTCCATAAGTTAACATATTTCTCCCTCCCCAAGCAATTAAAAATAGTAAGAAAATAATAGTTTCTGAAGGTAAAATAAATACTAGAGTTTGCTATGTGTGTTTTAAGCTTGCTTTAAATTTTAAAGCTTGGTTGAATACACGTAGAATATTCACTTTTTGTTTGTGTTCTTAAAGTTTAAAAGGGTGAGATGGGTTGTACTTTTTTTCCATCGCTATCTTTTTGGTGCATCTTCACATAGGGATGCGTTTGCCTCTTGGGAAGTTGGCAGCATAAGTGGCTGACACACTAGCTAATAAATCTGAGGTTAATAGGGCTGTAGACAGCAAAGTACATAGGCGTAGGAAGGATCACCAGCCACAGAATGCTGCACATCTAGAAGCTGTCAATACAGAGTATGAAAAATGCAAAGGACAAAGCAAAAGTAGGAGAAGTTCCAGCTCATTTTTCTGCTTGCTGAAGCAATCTCTCACATCAGGATATCCTGGTCCTCTAGGGAAGACACGTATTTAAGGCTTGATCTTGCTTCTACTCATGCCAGAAGAAAGTCTCCTTTTTAACCCAAAGTGGACAGGATCAGGTCACTAATGACTGTCCCCTCAAAAATAAAACCAGAAAAAGTAACAATGCTTCAGTTTATACTAAAATGGCATGTCTGTATAAAAAGTAGCGTGCTCTAGTTCTTGTGTAAAAATTAGTTTGAATTCATTTAGCAGTATTTAGAGATGGGTATTAGAGCTTTAAAGCTGATTATTCTAGTTCTCTTAATTAGTGGACCAAATGTCTGATACAGCTCCTGTGCAGTCATGGTATTGAGGACAATTTCCATCCAGAGGAAAAAAAAAAAAAAAAATCTTTTGAAGACGTTTTTTGTGCAGTACGTTAAAGCCCTTTAAGTAGCTTTTGGCCAGAAATTTGAGTAAGTCAGCATGGTGCTCTTGAATTCAACAGAGCTACACTGATGGCTGTCACCTACGCTTGTCATTGAATAATGCAGTGAAATTCTCTTAATGCATGAATACAAATATGAAATAGGAAGGGGTGAAAAGATGTTACCTCTCCGCCAAAACTGTTCAAAGAAATAACAACTGCTAAAGAGTTGCATCTTCGATACGCTTTCCGTTTTGTCTAAAGCCACCATAAAAATAGCTGACTAGAGACTTAAAGGTGTGCACATCACAGTACTGCTAGGGAAACCCTCCCTGCACTAGGAAAACTGCTGGGCTGCTCTGCTGGTTTCTTTGAAGGCATGATGCCCTGAAGGTTCCATTCTCCCCTCTTCCTTCCCTGTGAGACTTGTCAGATGCTTTTTGATCGTGGAAAGACTTTGCCAATGGGTCATCATTTTCAAAGGGAGCCAGGATGCCGCATGCCAGCCAGTCCGGAGTAAGCGCCTGTCTCTGGGCTCTTCCCAGGTGCTGTGGACACCATCCGATCTCATGGCCCCACACTCGTTGCAGAGGAGCAGCAGTTTCTGCAGGCAGCTGCTTACAGCCGGGGAAGGCTTTCCATACAGCAGGGAGAAGCAAGCAGCGGGGACTGAGGTTGCTTTAAGGTAAGTCCAGGGAGCAGCTCCTCTTTGAAGGAGGTGTTGGATGGGAACTGCACCTGGGTGATTCATGCAGGGCGGCTGCCTGCCATGGCTGTGCCACCAGAAAGTACGTCTTCTGTGCGTTTGTGTTGCAAGATTGAATTAGTGCCCTGAGTTGGGATTTTTTTTTTTTTTTTTTTTTAAAAGTTTGAAGCTAAAGCACTGGTTTTGGCGGGGATAAGAAGTAGCCTGCTTAAAGGGGGAAGGGAGAAGACCAAGCTATTAACTCTATAGGGCCACATGTTCATATACGGAAGTCTTGGTCATTTGGAAGGGTCATCTGAAGGGAGGCACTCATGGGAAGTGTCATGTAAGCGCATTGTTTAGTATTGCATGAGTAACCCCACCGGCTATTAACTGAATTAAGTGTGTGGTTAAGTGCTAGGCTGGGGGGACTGGGGCCTAACAGCAAATCTTGACTCATAATGTTACCTGAAACAACACTGTTACCTGAAACTGGGGTTCCCTTATGGACATTGTGTCATCTTCTAGAAGAGGTTTCCACTATAAATATACACTGCACAAAACAAGACAGAGCCAGGGCGTTAGTGTATTCCTCAGGCAACTCAGTGGGCAAAATGAGATTGCAGTAACAGAGGTGATCGTGCTTCTTTATACCCTAAAGATTCAAATTCTGTGACAGGATTAAGATTTGCCCACTTCAGTAATCTGATTTGTACTGGCACCTGAGATTTCCTTTCTCGTACCTAGACTCTTCACTAAGTCTTCACGTAACAAGAAATAATTATGCCCATCGTTGTCGATTCAGAAGATTCACACACACGCATGCATGCTGACACAAGACCTGCACTTGATTTAGTGGGATATGAAACTGAATACTGTGAACTCATTGGCATTCTGTTGTG
>VYZV01000032.1:22980-79965 GCA_013401275.1 Pandion haliaetus
TTTTTTTTTACCTGAGCATTAAGTGTTTTGACAACACAGGTGCTGGATGTGCAAATAGTGCAACTTCTGATATTTCTCAATTTTAGTATAAGAAATATATACTCTAAGGGGAAAGTGCTGATTGCCAGGCCCTGGAGTGTTTAACAGCAAAGAGAAGCTACTATAGTTTTCTTTTGTTTTTTATCCTTAAACTCTTTCAGTAAGCGTCAAATATGGACCGCTGCCAGAGGAGGGATGCTGTATTAATAAACCTTTGGTCTGATACAGCATGCTTTCTTAGGCTTTTGAAAACAACAAAAAAAATTACATTTACATTAAACCTTTAAGTTTACGAAGACTTTTTATTTTCAGTATTATATTGACAATTGAAAGATATTTTTCATTTATTTTAAAATTCTGCTCTCTTATTTCATGCTTATCTTCTGCAATGAAGTTATGATTCTTGTGCCTGTGACCCCAAAATCAGTTGCCAGAGAAATAAATGTGATGCCACAGATTCAATCCAGGACTTCAGTGCAGGATCAAGTGCAAGTAACAAAGGAGAAGATAAGTGACTTTCTAAAATAGAAACATCTATTAGAAAAATCCATTTGTTTTTGTCAGTTCTATTGGAACAGATAGTTCCCATGTCAAAATCTCCACTTAATTGGAGTATATGTATTTAAGTTTTGCAATGACTTTGTGCTCTTGCGGCTTATCCAGGTTCCACTGAAATCAGCTGAAAGGTTCCTTTCCCAGTTTCAGTGGACTTCATTTCTGGCCTCTGCTTTCACGTTTGGAGATACTAAACTGAAAAGTGGGTATCAAAAGTAGAAGAGTTTGCTGTGTAACTCACTTTCAAAGGATACAGATCCAGAGTGTGCTGGATTCTATTCTGCTGTTTTCTTTAACTGCCATAAACAGAAGGTGAGTGAATCTCTTCCTAGAGCACTTAGAGCAAGATTTTAAGTCGTGGGATAGTTGAATGCTGAGGCATCAGAGTTCTGAGTTGCCCAAATATCTGAAAATCTGGCTTTCCTCAGAATTTCCTACATAAATTTAGCACACATTTAACCGTTGTACTTGCAAGTGAGAAAAATACATTTTGCAATAAGATTTGTCTGGACCACAAATTAAAAATATTTAGGGAATATCATTCTCTAATTTTCACATTTATTTTCAGTCAGCTGTGGTTCCATAAATTAGCTGTTTACCTCTTGCTTAGTATTTGCTGTCTATATGTTGGATATGTAGTTCAAGCTAGTTGCCTACATTCCCCATTGCCTATGGAGAGAAGCAGGCAGCTCCAACCAGGGTAGGGGGTTAAGTCTGATACGCTGAATTGTGTGCTTGGAGGTGCCATTGACTATGGCAGGAGTTTTAGAAACCAGCTGAGATCAACTTATGGATGGGTAAAGTCAGGTGAAATGTATGCTATCTTTAGCAAACAAGAAATGTGATTGGAAGCCTTCTCTCTGACCTACAGGAAAAGAAGCACTAATAAGCAGCAGTCAATCTATCAGCCAGCGAATTGTTGTATTTTCACTGAAAGTGGGCTTGATGCTTAAAGGGGAGATGGGTAATTAAGACTTCATCTTCTGAAATATTAAATATTGATTTGTAGACACTTAGCAGCAGGAATACAGCTCTCCTGAGAACTGGCAGCAACTGCCTAAAAGATTGTAAAAGATTTTACTTCTCCATGTAGAATTTAACATTTGGTTTTTTTACTTAAAATTTATTAAATGAGAGTAAAATAAATCAGGAGGTAACTTCTAGCCCTCTGAGGGCATGTTAGTTCTGCTCCATGTGGCCATTCAGAGTCAAAAGGGATATATGATTTTTTTTTTAAGGTTTGTATTGGCTTTTGGTTTATTGAAGTGTCAGGAGGTTTATAAGCTCTTCAACTCCAATTTTGATTGTTTTATCCAACTACTGTCACTTCTTATCAGTATTAAAGGCAGAAATCAAAGCACGGGACCCATGGGAAGTAGCGTTTCAAATGTACACCACCGCTCTTTTTTTGTCACTGTTCTGAACTATGCACCTCTGTTCCTGACAGCAAACCCACAACGAGATAAGGAGGTGAGTTTCATACTTCATTAATTCATTTGTGAATTAAACAAAGGCATTTTTAACTAGAGTGTATTTCTTTCCACCTGCCTAGTCCTTTCTTTATGACTTGCAAAGATTGCTTAAGTACAGCGGACATCCCATAGGGTAGCTTTGCTCTAGGCAGCCTGTTTGTCTCTCCAGGCTTTTGCTAATTGTACATTGGGAATCTGCATGATTACGTTTGTTCAAACAGGTGAAAAAAAAGTATTCCAGCTTAGCTTCATCTTGCAGATGTTTCTCCCCAAGAGAAAGTAGCTCAGATTTATTAACTGGATTTGAAAACTTAGCCCCAGGTGTGGTACTTGTTGGTCTGAGTAAAGTTAACCAGATGCTCAGCTACCTGAGAGCTGCTTGGCACGGGCTGCCTGCAGGACACTGCTGCCATACTGAGGATGCAGGTGTGAAGTGGTTTGAAAATCCCTGCCTCTGCAGAAAGAAAATACCTCATACTAAAGGGAAAGGAAGAGTTAATTCTTGCTAGGCAGTGTCTGGGCGGGTATAATGAGGTTTTATAGATGAGATCTTTCCCTATCACAGCTCAGCTGCAAAAAATGGTAGTATCTTCACTGAGTAAAATTGAAGTACTTTTAACTATGTGCTCATGTCTCCATGGTCCAATCTGTGGGATAGTAGTCACTCTTGTAAATCAAGGGCTTTATTCACGGTAAAACATTTGTGCAGCAACTTTTCTTTCTTTTTTTTTCTGTTTGTTGTTTGTTTGTTTTTTGGGTTGGTTTTTTTTTTTTTTGAGATGTCTATGCATTAGAAACCGACATGAATTTTCACAGTCCATTTTATTTGGGCTAACAAGTGAATTGAATTTAAGAGATGACATTTTCTGTGCTTTATTTCCAATAGTTTCAATTTGATCAAATCCATTTCAGAATGTTTTCCATTTTATGCAGACTCACTTTAAATAAGTGTAAGCAAAAAATGTTCATTTTACCTCTGGATCATCTTATTAGGTTTTAAAAGTGCATTTCCACTATACCATCAACAGCAGTAAAGGAAAAAAGGGAGGAGCAGTGACAGAAAATCTATTCAACAGAGTAAATAGTTTCTTTGCATGTATGTATATATAGGTGTGTGGGTTTATACGGGTAAAGTAATGGTGATGGCACTGATGGAGCAGACACGTTTTACCATTATAATGACAAATCATAAAAGATGACACACTTTAAGAAAAGATGATGTTTATTGGAGACTTGATTATTTCCTACCTTCACTAAATGGAAAATTGACTGAGACAAGAGAGAGGCAATACAATTAGAAGTCAATACTTAAATCTTACTTTAAACACTGCAGTTGCAAAAAGGAGTTATTTCATAACAAAGATGTTGCAGTGGCATAAGCCAGGGAAAAAGACACTAGGGTGAAGCAGACAGATCTGTATATTTCCACGTTTCTAAGTAAGCGTATATACAAGATATTTTTGAGTCCTTGGGGTTTTATTAAATTCTTTACCTTCTTTGACCATTTCAGCGGGGCTATAGACCCAGAAGGGACATACATTTTATGTTATTTTCATTTTGACATTTTTATTGTTAGATGTTGTGCAGAGTTAAATTTTTTTTGTGCTCAAGTTTAGATACTTGAATCCTGAAGTCCTTTTATTCATCCTGTCATCTGTCATTGATGTAACTGACTTTTGTGACAGTGTTGACAGGATTTATCTAAGAGTTTGCTGGATGGCACATTTTATAAAATCAAATATAAATAAAAGGGTCCATTATCTGGGGGATATGGGATTGGAAGTCAATGGGTGTTGATGATGCTTAGTTTCACAAAGAGCTATTCAAGAACTCACACAATCCCCCTTACAGATTTATCTATCTTTATATATGACCATGTTCATAATCCCTTCAGGTTGGGGAGCAAAATGTTGGGTTTTTTTTCTTTCCTAAGACCTGCCAGATAATCAAATATGTACCTGCATTTCTTTCTGACATTTCAGAAATACTAAATATTGTATTCTGGTGATAATGCTTTCTGAAGAAGGAAGGAGATGGCCCATTTAATAATGTATACTTCATTTACAGTTTGGAGCGTTAGCCAACTACTTGTGATGATACTTCTTCCAGTCATAATACTGATATATGCAGAGTTCTAACTACATTTTTAAATAGAAAAACAACTGAATGATACATTCAAAATAATTCATGGAGAGGAAATAGATGTATTTCAGCATGGGAGAATATTTATGCATTATTTAACAGCAATAATGTTTGAATTCATACATTATGCAAATGCCATTATAATCAGGAAAATGAAAGAACTTGGACTGCTGCAACATCTTTAAATCTACCATTAGGTACTTATTTGTGCATATCATTTAATACTGCACAATATTACAGTATGTCACTTGAAGAGAGAAGTTATCAGAGACTAACAGGTTATAAAAAAAGTAAAGCTGATGAATCGTGATTGCTACCTTGATGCTAATGTCTATAAATTTATCAGCAAACAAGAGTATAGGCTTTAATGGTAATTTACATAAACTCCTCTTCTGGAGATAAGTTACTGGGGTTTTACACACAGTTCACATTTTGCTTTGTGATCCTCATCCATACCCACCCCCACACAACAGATCAGCACACAGCGTGGGCTGACACTGCCAAATTGTATTTTCTTAATGTATCAGCAGATATATTCCAAAACTATCAAAACCAGCAAGCCTGACCATATAAAACCAAAGCTGCTTCTGTCTCCTCTTATCTTCAAGACAAAATGTTAGAAAACAAAAAAAATCAAAGAGCCTGTAATTTGGTGAAGAGCATTAATAGACCTTCCCTCTTACTAGTTGGGTCTGTTTCTCTCTCTGCTTAACTAAATTCATAAAGCCACATATATGTATGTGTGCGCTTCGTTGCAGTATTTCTGTGCCACGCTTCCTTTATAACATCCGTGGTTTTGCAGCCAGTATGAGTGTGCATACGTGTAGCCTGTGGGAACAGGAGCAAAAAATGGCCGTGTGCGGATCCCAGGCAGGCTTTGCGCCGGCTGCCTTCAGCCCGGCAGCCAGGCCGGCACAGCTGTGTTCCAAGGCGCTGCTCTGGAGCTATTAGATGCAGGGGGTCCGAGCAGGGGCTCAGCGCTGTGCCGAGGGGGCTTTGGCAGAGCTGGCCTCCAGCTGTCGGCCCATGAGAGGACCAGGTTTCTGCCCCGGTGATAGGAGCCTCCTGGTCTCTCCCTGCCACTCCTGGTTTTGTGTCAGTCTTTCTGTTTCCAGCAATGGTTTCTTTTCCTCCCTGTTTTAAATAGCTCCTCCATTTCTTTCTTCTACTCCATTCAGACAGGCTTCTGCCACCTGTGTGGTCCTTACAGCCTTTCCTCTTCAGTACTTCATGCGTTAATGAATTTCTCCTCCAACAATATACGAAGTCAACTGTAGCATGAAGTACTCCCATCCTATGAAACAGAAACACAGCTAGTCAGACCTATGTCCTCAAAAGTGTCTGGGTTTGAGCCTAAGAAGTTGAGGGTTCAGCTCACTCTTTGGAGCAGCAATCTCATGTTAGCCCCAGAAGACTGTCCTTTTCCACTGGCATCAGTCTTCAGTACACCGGATGCGTCAGCACTCAGCCTGCCCTTGCCATCCCAGTGGGGAGAGCCAAGAGGGTGCGAGAGGAGAAGCAACCTGTGAAGGCTGTGCTTCCAGTTCGGCCGTTTGCCTCTCTGAGGTGAAATCCAAGGAGTTCACTTGCTGCCCACCTGCACAACCACTCTGGACCTGTGTTTGTATGGACTTGCTCTGGCTGGTCTCTGAAATCTCAGGGTCTCTTATGTCAGCACATATGAAAAGAAAAAATGCACAGGACACAGGAAGAACAGAGTAGACAGGGGTCCTTATCTATCTCATGGAGAATATGGGTGCTTTGGGGTCTGGTGATGATGATTAAAAAAAAAAAAAAAGCAAAACCAACTGCAATTTTTTCTGCTCTGTTCTTCTTTGCCCTTATGGGAATGAGAACTTGAGAAGTAGCGGTGCTGATTATCTTGTGCTTTTCAGTCTCCCACCTTTCACAAATATATCCTGGAGGGAATGGGCTATGGATGGTTTTGCCAAGTTGCAAGTAAACTTTGCATCTGTTTTTTTCCTACCAAACTTTAGGCATGCTTAATGTATTGTCAGGAAAGATGAAAGACGAAGGACCTTCCTAGTCAATGAGGGGCTCTGCCAGGTCCTTTCTTGCCTGGCTGATTTTTAGGTCAGCATTTGGGAAAACAAAGCCATCAGTAGTCACAGGGGCGCATAGTAATGAAAGAAGAGCTAGACTTTCCCCTTGTAGTCCATGAGTGAACAAAATTTCTTCCAAATTATTCATATTGCAAACCTTTTCAGAGCAAATAGAAATGAAGAAAAACTGTACTGAGAGTGCAACCCATTTTCTTAACCCATTAAATAAAGCTGGCCCAAGGAGTGACTTACAGAAATGGATAGCAGAGGGAAATTTACGCTCTGATTTCCATGTGTATTTGTTGTATGGCAAGCAAAAAAGAATTTGCATGCAGATGCCATCAGTCCGGCATGTCTCATAAACACTATATTCCCATAATAGCTCAGAAATTCAGAACAGATCTTCTTGCAACTGGGTGGCATTTGGACACATTTTGGGTACTCACCAATTTGAATCCAGTTCACAGCCTGGAATTTTTACTGTGTTAGTCTTCCAGAAATGATTACTTCTGATGGCAGAGTGGATGCAGTACTGTTTGCTCCTCCATCATAAAGATTGTGCCAGGGCTTCTGCTATAAAATCTCTATTGCTAACAAGAAAACACAATTCAACCAATATATTGTGCTCCTGGCGAAGAACTGGCATGCAAGTATTCATCCTGGAAATTTTTATTTGCAGCAAATAATACTAATTTCTCAGAGTGCAAAATAATGCATGAGCTCCCTTTTGTTGAATATTAACTAATTTTTATGGCATTGTAGCAATCAGTTGTTGTAAAGCTGGTTGGGAAAAGAGAGAGGGACGGTAGGATGCAGCAGGCACCAAGGGTGCAATAACAACATGTGCCCACTCCAGTGCCAACTGGAGATCACCAGCTGATGACAGAGGAGACAGGGCTGTAGAAACTGGAATCAATATGTCGTACAATGGCAAATCAATTAATGAGTTATTAACTTTGGAGTGGTTATAGTAATGTCTTTAATGCAGACCTCCCTGTTTTGCCTAGCTTTGACAGTGGCAGCTGCACGCTGGCTATACAAGAAGTAAGCTGGTAATCACTGCAATCATTTTATGGCACTGTTGGACTGGTTGTTGTGTTGTTTGTGCATAGCTGAACTGAGGTTTAAGTCAGTCTCAGGTGCATTTCCACATTCCCAGTGCCTGAACACAGCGAGAAAGCCCAGCCTTAGCTAAGACAACATGTTCACATCACTTCAACATTTCCTCCTGGCTGGTGTGCTCCTTTTGGTCAAGCAGATGGTACAGCATTTTGTAGAAGCTGTCCAGCGTGTCTGTGTTTTCCCTCTGATTACAGCTCCTGAGATGAAATTTCAGAAAGTGCCAAATCTAGCCAGGCCTGTATGATTAACAAAGATGCCATCCCCACCACAGAGAAGTGCGAGAACTGTGGCAATCACTCAGCAGAGGTGCTTGGAGAGATTGAGAGAGTCAATGGTGTGGTTAACCCTGAAGCTGTCATGCTGTAGAAATCATCTCTTCTGCCTAATGCAACCCTGTTGTTTTGGCAGCGTGGGCAAACTCTAGCTGGAGGAAGCGCCTGCTTGTCTAAGAGAATACAGCCTCCTTCTGCAAAGTTATGAGAAATTAAGATCAGAGCTTTAGATTTCTATACACTTAGAAGAGGGTCTTCTAAATGATGGCCATAAATTCTACACAACTGAAAAATGACAGAGTAACTTCTTTGGGATTTTGTTTAATGGTTCGGTAGAATGCCTGCATGTGGAAAATCATCTCTGGGTTATCTCCTTTTCTCAGCTCTTCCTTCTTTGGAGTAGGATTATTGCTGCTCTTACTCCTAGTGGTTTCTGATTGCACTGAAGACATGCTCCAAAATCTGCTGAAGCCAACAGAAAAATTCCCTGAGAGCCCAGACTCCAAATTTCTGCGGTTTTCCCCATTCAAGATCTTCCAGTGTCTGTCCCCAGTGTGCCAGGATAGGTCCAGAATACTTGCTTTTCAAAATAGAAAAATTAACTCCAACATGAAACTTGGCACTGACTTCAAAAGGATTACTCCAGTCAGCTATGTTCTGGCAATCCTTGCTTACAGCACAGTTTTAACATATGTTAAATGTTATGCTGATAGTTTGCATATTCTTATACTAAATAAATATGTACATTTATGTACACTGTGATGTAACGGCAATTTACATCTCATATGACCATCTGACATTGTTTCTCCTAGGAATGGATGTATCTCCTCAGCATCATGAGAAAAATGCTATTTCAACCTAACAGAATATTTTAATTTCAGAGTCAAAATGGTGTATCTTTAACATAAGGTTGTCTGCAGTTTGTGGTATGGCTTTCGTTAAGTTTGCTAATTCCTTTGGGTTTTAATTAGAAACACTTCAGCTACGTTTCCCTAAACCATGCAAATGCTGAGGCTCCCACAAATGGTATTATTAAGATGGCTTCTTAATTGATTTTTCTTTGGGAGCAATTTGTTTCTCTTCCAGTTTGTTGTGGCAAATACTGGCATTTGTCACTTCTTCCAGTAACTGAAGCTTTCTGCTTTAATAAATGCACATATTGGATGCTATTCTCTTCCTCTGCTTGATAGGTGTATAGTGTCAGGCAGAAGAAGGTCACAATGATGTTAAATTTGCTGCTAAGCAAAGGATCAGAGTGTAAATGAAATCTTGAAAGCTGGGAAATGAGAATGTGCAAGTGTAAATAATGTATTAATTATTGACAGCTAAGGGACTGAAGAGTCCTATTTAGTAATGACATCTTCATTGTCACACTGTCTGACACTATCTCAGGTATTTTTATTTTAATAACAGGTTTTCCCCCAAAGATAGTAAGTATTTCAATTTACCAGTGTAACTTTATTGATATTTTTCATTTTCTTTGACTTTTCTTTATCTTACTGCAGTCTAGGTGTTTGGTTCAGGAGGGGACAGGGGAGAAGCAAATCCTCTTATTTTATTGTGGCAAGTGATATTATTATGGTGCAAAATAGATTTTTCTTATAATAAAAGAGCACAATACTGAGGTGCAAAAGGAGATTCCACCTCATCGGTTATTTATGGAAGTTAAGACATAGTTTAGGAAAAGACATATGATAGCTAAGGGCTCACTTTTGCCAACAGGCCTTCCTAGCAATGACTGGTGCTTAATATATGCCAGAAACAAAATTGATTTCACCATGGCTTTCCTGAGTGAAACACCAGTTAGGTTAAGGAAAGGTGTTTCTGAGGTAAAAGGCTTTTAATATTCTGTGCTTTCCAAGCATTGCCCAAAGTCTAGGAGTAGTAGTAAATTCTTTAATATTTAAATGATTTTTACTGCAAATTAGTGCAGATAAAATTCCCATGATCCAAAAAAAAGGTCTTAGTGTAACAGCTGTTTGCATAAGGCTGCTAGATGTAAATAGCTGGAGCTTTCCAATACCAAGATTTAAAAAGAGAAAAAAAACCACAAACCCACAAACCCAAAACAAAACAAACACCCCCCTGCAAGGACACCTCCTGATCCTTGTTTGTCAAATGAGCTAAGAACTTTTCCCCTCCTGAGATTTTAACCCGTGGAGGAGATCTGGTCTCTTGCTTCCAAGCCCTCCAGCCTGCTCCTCACCGAGACTTGTGTGACTCTGCAACCCTCTGCCACCTCCAGTCCCCCTGTTGGTCCCTGACTCCTGCTTTAATCCCGCCATTGGCTTTTCCCAAACCCAGTAGATTTTGTCCCTTCTGTAGGTGGAACACACATCGCTTTGGGGAGCCTTGCGAGGCTCTGGCAGGTCTGGGGGGAAAAGCAGAGGCCATTCGTTCCCTGGCTGGGAACCCACCGTGCAATGTCCCTGGAGGGCAGAAGGTGCTACTGAGAGCTGGGGGTTAAAGAAAAAGAAGAGGCAACTCCTTCAGATGCTGTCCAGCCCGGTGATAATTGTCTTTTCTTTGTCCTTAGTGAGAAGAGCTGGGTGGCAGCTTTCAGTCAAATCCTCTTTCCCCTGAAAAATGCAGGTGCTGGTCTGTGGAATTGCTTAGCAAATTTCTGTCAGCTTTAGTGAACTGATAGAGTTGATAAACCCTGGTGTGTGGGGAGCTGGAAAAAGTGAAAATATTTCATTTCACTGTTTTCAAAACATTGGTTTGATTGATTGCATCGGAAAGACCTTCCATCTGAAGAAGTTTGATTTCTTTGATTAACAAATACTAATGTTTTTACAGAAGTGAAAATTAATGAAACACTTCACCTGAAATTAATTTTCCGCTTTTCAGCTGAACAAAGCCTCGCTGTGTTTTCGGCCAGCAGCGCTATCGATTCTCTGAAGAGCCTGTGCCCGGGCCGTGGCCGGCTGGGTCGGTGCGTGCCTCGGTGCTGCTGCCCGTGCTCCTGCCCCTCGTGCTGGTGCTGGTGGCTCTGCTGGCAGCTCTGCCTGCCGCCGCCTCTGTGGGGAAAATATAGCAGATCCGTGTTACAGGGATGTTCCCAACTGCAGCACCCGCTTCCAAGGTGTTATTTGCAGGTGCTAAGACCACGAGGGGAAAATGCAACTTGCTTTTCAAGTCTGTTGTTATTTACAGAACGTGTGTCTCAGACATTAAAAAATGCCATATGTGATGCTGAATATAGAGCCTTCTTCCTTTGCCCAAGAATAGAACTTTATCAAAATGAAATTTCCTGCTCATTTGAGCCAGTCTCCATAGCAACAGTACTGTACACCTGTGATGTACAGGCATAAGCTGTTGCAACCTCTGAACTCGGCAGAATGAGCCGTGCCCCATTCCCCTGTCAGAGGGAGAAGTACATGTCCGATTTATCCGTGGCACATATTTCTATATGCTATATATGTGTGGTCTGTATCTACAATCATTTTATTCAGAATTACCCTACTTACATTTGGTAAATAAATATAAATATGCTACTTACATGAAGTTACACACTTGCAGAAATTCAATATATTCTTGTCCTGAGGGAAGACTTTCTAATGCAAACGTTACACAAAAATAAAAGCTCGTGCTTACATTTGCTTCTGTAAGAACTTCCTAATTCAAAAAATTCATAAAGCGCCTCACTCTTGCGAATCTGTCAACCTGTTAATAGTACATCATTAAAAAAAGAAAAAAGCAACTGCATGCTGAATTATTTAGATATTGTTTTAATAGTAAACTGGAAATAATTATGCACCTTTGGCTATCCAATATCGCAAATAGGCTGTTGCTGCTCACTCCGTAACTTTTAGTGAAATTGAACTCACCAATAAGAAACAAATGGTTGCATTTTAAAGAAACCTGAAATTATTTCCTCAGGTCATTCATAAGGTAGATCATTACAGAGAAACGTTTTCTTATGCGAATTAAAAATAGCTTACTAATGCAATGGAAATTATATTTTAAGCTTCCTACATTTATTAGCTTATTTAAGAAGAGGCATACTTCAAAGAAGGATTTTATTTGAAATGCATGTAGTATAAAAAACTACATAATGATGGGTATTGCTCTCAGATATACTATATATGACTAAAGATATAGAAGAACTGTCTGTTTTCCTCTTCTGACATTTGCACACTCTTGTCTTTGCTTTCAGATCTGCCCCCCTTCCCCTCTTCACTCAGGATTTCCCATTACTGAATGCGGAGCAAGCTACAAGCAAAAGGAGTGAAATATGATAGATGATACACGCATCTTTTCGAAGTTGATTGCAGCAGGTTGCCTGAATTTTTAATACCACTCCTTGCTACAGTGAGCTTGACTTTTTTTACCAGTTTTATTATAATCCTCATTTCTATGCCAGCGAAAATGGAGCTTCTGCTCTCAGAGCAAAATATCTCGTCCTTCTTCAGCAAATGGGTGGACAATGTTGTTCATCTTTACAGGGGACAGAGATGCCAGGGCCTGGCGATTCGCCCTTGTGCAGGCTGCAGTCAGCATGGCAGTTTGATAGCAGCTGGCAACTGGGTGAAAAGGGGAGGGAACTGATCTTTTACCCACAGTTTTAGGACAGGAGACAACTATCCCCGTTTTTTTTTTTGNTTTTTTTTTTTTTGTTTTTTTTTTTTTTTTTTTTTGTAGCAACTATTTATTTTTTTTTTTTCCTCAAGTGTGGTTGTTTTCAGATTTTCTACTAGGAACTGTCTGTCTGGTATAAGCTGCTAATACTCTGCTTTAGGCAGAACACAGTGCTTGGAGCTTATGTAGGCTGATTTCAGGGAAACTAGCAGCGTTATTGATTTTCATTGGGCTTATTAGGATCAGCATAACATGCACTTTTGCTATACTAGATTGTATTTGGCTTTCATCATGAAATCTCATTACACTAAAAAGAAATGGAAACAAGTTATGCAAGTAAAAGATTTTGCAGAGTACTCTAATGGAATTACTCTGCATCTGCGAAAACACACTTTGGATGTAGGTTGTTCAAACCCTGAATGCTGCTGGACAGACTCTATTTTCATTTGCTTTTGAAATAAAGAATAAATTCTCCAATCTTAGTGGAATTATTTCAGATTTATGCTAGCATAACTGAAGGTATAGCTTGGTCCTTGAAGTAGTCATGCTGTCTGAATCCTGATGTTGAATCAGTGATTTACTAGGAAAGAGAGAAGTCCCAGTTGTTTGTCTGCTTGCAGCTGGGATGGAATATATTACAATGTTATAAAAGTGTGAAATGCACGTGGCTATGGGTGCGCTCCTTCTAGACCCCAGCCAGGATGAGGAATGAAGAACAAGCCTGTTTTCACCCTTTTAGCTCTTGCGGGACATCAGCTAGTTGTGATTTGCCTATTGCCAACGGCAGAGGAAGCGTGAGCTGGCAGCACAGCATATCTCCTCACTGCAGCATCAAAGGCATAAAAGCCCCCCTCCTGAAGCTCAGAGGAGATCCAGTTGCCACCCCAGCTTCTCTCTTCCTTCCCCCTCCCAACTCATCACCAACGCTCATATGCCCAAACCCTGACTCTCTCCAGTATGGCTGTAGCTGCAGACAGCGCTGTGACTTTGTCCTGTTCTGCTGGCAGGGTGGAGGTAAAGTTGTGTATGCGATTCCCAGGCCATGAGTGCCCGGACTCTTTGGGGAGAGCACGACTCCTCTGCTGCGGGTGTCCCGATGCCACTGAAATAACGTGCCCAGGGCCGTGCGGGGCTGGGGACGGCAGCAATGCCTTCTTGCCCGCAGTAGGGCGTCAGCAAGCCTGCGGCATGTCTCTGTGGGGCCAGGCTTCGTCTCGTGGCTTGTCAAGCAAGTCTTGCAGGGTTGAGGAAGGTTTGGGGTTTTTTGTTTGTCATGTCTTTTTTAGCACTTGAAATGGGCGGTAAGGAAAACGTTTCCCCAAGATCTATACTTACCCTGTAAGAATGGATCAAGACTCTTGAGCTGTCAGGGAAAAAATACCCTCCTTTGACATGTTTTGATGGTGCCTCTTGGAATTGCACATATTTCCTAACAGTCAGGATGTCTTTATTTTCGTAGATGTTCTACATTTGGTGAAAGCAACATTCTTTTGATAAAGAGAAAATTAATTTTGAAGAAATCTCAGAAGTGACTCTCAGGCTTCCTTTCCTAATACATTAGTGTATTCCAGATCCTAGAGAATGAGCTATGTAAGGTACCAAAATTAGCAGAAAGCACCCAGTTAAAAAACAACCTACAGAATAGATGCTAAGAAGCACAAATTCAAGATAAAAAGCTGTAGCTGCAAAGTTACTTGGGGAGTACAGATTTTGCATTATTGATAGGCTATGATTTCATGACATTGCATAGTCAGCTCTTAGGCAGTCATGAGTCATCCCCTGTTGATTCAATGACACTGTGCTCTTCTGCTTGGAATTGCATACTGTTTTGCCATATTTTTATGGAGAAACTTTGGTATTGTAAGTAGGCTGATCATGTCCTAGACTTGAGAGCTTTTTTCCAGAATTTTTCAAACCAAAACAGCAAAATCCTAAAAGGGGATATCTCCTGAATATACATGTGAGTGTCTTACTTATTTGTGAAAAGGCATCTCAAACTGCTGAACACGCAGCTTTATGGAAAAGAGCTCTCCTGTGTTGCTGACAATTAGTACACTTTTCACTTGCAAAATGATGCTTTCTGCTAATGCTACAGTATAGTAATCAAAAGCACCTAATCCAGCTGATTAAAAATTCCCTGTTGGACTTTGCTGACCAAATGAATACAATTAGTAAGACGTTTCAAGTAGAGAATTTCCTGCAAATACTGATATTCGTAGGCTTTAATTTAAAGTTACGAGAACTACACATCAATTGAAGAGAGGTCTTGTTCCCTGGTGCATCTCAGTGAGACCCATTGCTGATGTGCAGCAGGAGAGATTTTATTCCATAAATGCAGGTAAGCCTTTCACTCAGATCTCAGCTTTAGGATCAAATTAATTGAGTGATTTCTTTTTGACCTCCTAGCAAAAAAGCTCCCTTAAAAGTTAGCTCATGTAGGCAACGGTAACAGGCGCTATGGGTTGTGTTGGGATTTTGTTTGTTTAATATTAATCTAAAATAATGTAAATGGCATCTTAATAGCCTTATTTTATGTCTCTTATTTTGATTTTAAAAATCGGCGCATTCCCCTTCGTGCAGTTAATAGGGTCAGTCTGTGAGCCTGTGCTGGTTACCATGCCTTCAGTCATGTGGAATCCAAACAGCCATTATAATTTGTTTCTAAACAGATCAAGAGCTATTTACCATCTCAATGTTTTGTGCACAGCTGGGTGTCTGGCAAACATCCAATATCCATTAACATTTAAAAATTAGTCCCATAATGCATCTTTTCCGTGGCTTGAGGAGTATACACACTGACACATGTTGGGAACCAATTATATTTGCACCACCATTAGTCTGGCTGCATTCAACTTCCCAGTAAATGAGGGCTAATTTAGTTTCCAGAATGGTGTATCTTAAATTCATGCAATGACCTTAGAGAAAGCAGAGGATCTGAAGGTTTAAAGAGGAAGGAAATGTTCAGAAAGAATAATGCTTCCTTTTTTTCTGCCTAAAACATAAGAGTACATTATTATATGACTGTTCCCAGCATCCATGCCTGGCCCTGAAAACCAGATTCCTCTAATTCAATACTTCTAAAATTCATGAGCAGAATTCAGTTGGGAAGAAATCAGACTAATACAGTAAACTAGCACACCCTCCTTGCTCAGATCAAACCTGCTAATGGACCTTTTTATAATAGCAATTTAAGACCTGCCTGTAGCAGGTCTAACTCTTTAGGTTCCCAACTGGTTTTAAGTATCCTATTTTCCTACCAGCAGGAAAATAAGAAATACAGATTTCACAGTAAGTGCTGTCTACACTGTTTGTGAAATATATTCTAACAATGACATGCAAGTGAAACGACCTTCACAATTGGCAATTTGGCAAAGAGGTTTAATGAAAACAGAAAAACACAAAAATATTTTCTGAGAAGTATGGTTTGCCAAACCTCTGCTGCCATGAGAAATTCCTTTAATAATATCAGAGGTGAAACGGGGTGTCTAGCTTGGTGGATGAGTAAGTGAGAAGAGGGTTTTTTAACACTTTTCCTTGCAGCATGTCAGCTCAACTCCCGGTAATCAGGTTCTAGACTGATTGGCTTCTGCTGTTGCTGATGGCTGCTGCAACACACTGTACAAAGCCTATCTTAGCTCGCTTAGTCTATGTCATGCTGCTTAATAAAGCTAAATTGGTCCTACAAACAGAACACTATTCTGCAGCCTTTTAGAGTTCAGAGACAATTTAAAAATACCATTTTTCCTTAACATTCATCTGAACCTCATCATAGAAACTCAGGGAGGCAGGAATTTTCTAAATGGGCATAAAACAATACAGTGGACTGAGCCTCCAGGTGAAAAGTCTCCTTCCTCCTACAGCGGTGAACGTCTGCAGTAACTCTGTCCTCCTGGCACACTTGTTTGAATTGGGTTGCTGTAGGATTCTGTCTGGGGTGAGGCTGCAGGTTTATAAGCAAGTTTATGAAAGTTTAATGTATATAAATATTTATTTACATATGTTTAAAATGCAGTATTTAATATATATAAACATGCTCTCCTGTTACATCCATACAGTTCAGAGTTGGCCCTTGTCAAGTATTTCTTTATTGCATTGGCACTCTTTTTCCTTTTACTTTTTGTCCAAGAAAGTAGCTTTTCAGTGAAATGGCTTATTCCTTGAAGATGCTCTTTTGAAAAAAGTTCATTGTACAATCAGTATTTACAGATGCTGTTTATACTTGTGGTGGGTTGACCCTGGCTGGATGCCAGGTGCCCACCAAAGCTGTTCTATTGCTCCCCCTCCTCAGCTGGACAGGGGAGAGAAAATGTAACAAAAGGCACATGGGTCAAGGTAGGGACAGGGAGAGATCACTCAACCAATTACTGTCATGGGCAAAACAGACTCAACCTGGGGAAAAATTAATTTAATTTATTACCATTCAAATCAGAGTAGGATAATGAGAAATAAACCCAAATCTTAAAACCACCTTCCCCCCACTCCTCCCTTCTTCTTGGGCTCAACTTTACTCCTGAATTCTCTACCTCCTTCCTTCCCCAGAGGCGCAGGGGGATGGGGAATGGGGGCTATGGTCAGTTCATGACACGTTGTTTCTGCCACTTCATTCTCCTCAGGGGCAGGACTCATCACACTCATCCTCTGCTCCAGTGTGGGGTCCCTCCCACAGGAGACAGTCCTCCACGAACTTCTCCAACGTGAGTCCTTCCCATGGGCTGCAGTTCTTCACAAACTGCTCCAGCGTGGGTCCCTTCCACGGGGTGCAGTCCCTCAGGAGCAGACTGCTCCAGTGTGGGTCCCCCCCGGGGTCAGAAGTCCTTCCAGAAAACCTGCTCCAGGGCGGGCTTCCTCACGGGGTCACAGCCTCCTTCAGGCACGCACCTGCTCTGGCATGGGGTCCTCCACGGGCTGCAGGTGGATATCTGCTCCACCATGGACCTCCATGGGCTGCAGGGGGACAGCCTGCCTCACCCTGGTCTTCCCCATGGGCTGCAGGGGAATCTCTGCTCCGGCACCTGGAGCACCTCCTCCCCCTCCTTCTTCACTGACTTTGGTGTCTGCAGGGTTGTTTCTCTCGCATATTCTCACTCCTCTCTCCAGCTGCAGTTTTCCGCCCCCCTTCTTAAATACATTATCCCCGAGGCACTACCACTGTTGCTGATGGGCTTGGCCTTGGCCATTGGCAGGTCCATCCTGGAGCTGGCTGGCATCGGCTCTGTCGGACACAGGAGAAGCTTCTGGCATCTTCTTACAGAAGCCACACCTGTATCCCCCCTGCTACCAAAACCTTGCCACACAAACCCAATACAATACTGTATTTCTCTCAAAATACATGGCATTATATTTTATTGCTTTCAGTGAAACCCATGCTTATAGTCCCTAACAATAATACATTTTCATGCATCACTGGCAATACAAGGCTTCATTTAGACTATTGATTAACATTCTTATTGTATTAGGACTTGTTAGTGTTTCATACCTTCTTATTGTTTTGTGATTTCAGGAATTGACCTTCGCAGTTTTACAGTATATAACCAATTAGCCAGTAATAGATTAAATTAATAAAGAAGATTCCTATCAAATTTGGGGGCTTCACAAATCTATCACGTTATGGTACTGTCCATTTCTTTATTTATATTCTACACAGCTGCTGTTAAAAGCTGAAGTCCATGTGTGGTAAATCCTGCTGAAGACTCTTTAGTTACATGCAGGAAGAAGATGCTGCACGGCATGTTTGCGATTTGCTGGGTAAGTGGGTAGGGATAAGAACTGGCAGGAAGGTTGCAATGTTTTCTTTTCGTGTCTTGACAGTCTCTTTTGTTTTTCAGCTGTGGATTTAACAAAACAAAACTAAAGCTAATTTTAATTTTTAATTAAAGTCAATAGCTTATGTTTATGCTGATGTATTTGGTACGAAGAAGAATAAAAGAAAATACAGAGAGAAACTTGAAAGAGAAATGCATTTCTTCAGCTTAATTATTTAGTTTCCAACTAAGAAACAGCTCTGCAGAGGTCGATTATCCTTCAGGGATATCTTAGAAGAAGTGAGCAATTAGCTTGATTTTCTGTTGAATATGTAGCTTGTGACTCAGTATGTGATCTATTAAAAAGATGATCATTCCTTTTAAACTATGTCCTGATATATATGGAGCCTGTTGCTGAAGGTAAAAGTCAACGGAGTAATCCAGTCCATCACCGTAAGACACAGCTTTTCTATCTTGCTACACAACAGTCTAATGGTAATTGTAGGTCTTCTAAGAAGTGTAAGAGTAAGAGAAGGATATAAGAGAAGGGTGATGCTCTCCTGTTAAAAGGTAACCTGAGATACTGCTTACCACTCTTCACAGCTTTAAGCATACTTTCCCTTAAAAGCGGGATGCCCCCAACAGAGGGGCAAAATTTCTCTGGTGGAAAAAAATCTCTCCTTGCACTAGTTTCTGTAGGAAAGCAGTGGCCATTCTGCCCCCAGCAGCCTGGAGTTGCGTACAAGATTGTTAACAGAGATCAGCAGCTTGGGAAATAACTCGAGCAACTCAATGTGTGACAGGCTGCGTAGAGAGGCAAGAGAGGGTACGGCTCACCCTGCTAGCTGTCGGCCTTCCACAGTCAGCTCTGGTCCTTGCAGGATCATTGCCAGGGTCACCGCACCGATACACAGCTCTACAGTTCTGGCACAGACTACGCTGGGCACACTGGTAAGAAGCAAAGCAGGAACTGGAAGGGAGATTCAAAAAAGAGTTGCCTGATAAGCACATTTTCTAAATACCACCACTGGTGCAAAATTGTTCCCGAGTGCATGGTCTCACTGTCCTGCTTCCAGATTGCTGCTGCTGCATTGCAAATACCCAGACCACAGAGCTGGCGTTTTGTATGTCTGCTGGCTCTTCTGTTGCACGGCGGGGTGGAACATATAAATTCAGAAAATGTCCAAATTTCACATAGGAAAAACAGAATGCACAGTTTTACAGTTCATGTGTTAGGGGTTTTTTGGTTGGGTTTTTTGTTGGTGTGGTTTGGTTTGGTTTGTGGGGTTTTTGTACTGTTGTGACTTTCAGATTTTACCACAGGGAGAAACTGGAGTGTTTGAGCTTAAAAATGAGCTTTAAGTAAGTAACTTGCATGAGGATGAAGTTTGCAAAAGTACTGCCAAATTTCCTCATACCTCAGTCCCACTTTGAGCACCTCAGTCTGTCAAACCGTGCTCCTCCAAATACACACTGAGCTGATGCTCAGCCCTTGATGGGCCTAAATTAGTAGGCACCTGTATTTCTGACATTGAAGCTCCCACGGTAGCTGAAATCTTGCTTCTGGTCATGTTTAGAAGTGCCTCAGTCCTGTCAGGACTAACTTGTACCTTCATCTGCAACATGAACCCAATGCTTTAATATTCCATGACGGCAAAACCTGGGTCTCATCCCTTCAAGGCCAGACTGCTCTGAATCCTTTCTGCATCCTCCCAGCACACTAATATAAGTGAGGAGCAAACCTGAACTGTGCTCTCTTTCCCAGAATTGCGGCAGGATGTTGAATAACCGCCCCCCCCGCCTTGCTTTTTCAAAACTTAATTTCAAGGCCTTACTAAAGAGATGAGATCTTCCTGAGCCCTGTGCACGAGTACAACTGTTGCTGGTGTGGGCACAGGTGGGCCCCGAGGTGGGCACAGCTCCTCTGCTCCTGGCATGGTTTGCACCAGCCCACAGACGTCGTGCACAGCAGCTTGGCCTCCTTCGCCCCTGGTCGCGTAGGAATGCCCTCTTCTAAGTCCTCTTTCACCACTGCTTCAGTGAAGTTGGCCCTGCTGTGGACTGGCCAGCTTAGGGAACAGTGGGATTCGGCTATTTGTCAAGCTGGACATAAACAGGTCTTTCTCCATTAATTATAGTTAAAGTTACAGCTCGTCCACATAAGAATAAATATAAGAAATGCTTTTCCACCTCTTCCTGTATTTCTTTGCGCTAATTATGCATCATGAGAACTCCTGGTGCACAATAACCTGTCCTCCTCAAAGATATATATAACATGGGATAATCAAAGTGACACCTACTCACTGCTTACATGCAGCCCAGCAAAAACATCCTGTGTGGTTTCCAGGGCTAGCTGCAGTCCAGAAGCAAATCAGGTATTTTCTTGTGGCTGGGAGCCCAGGCTAATAAACGCTGCAGACCTAAGCTAGCTTTTCATACAGACGATTTGCAGCTTCCTGCATTGTGTTTCCATTTGTATTGAAAATTACGCTGGATCTGGCATCGCTGGAGCTCTGCCAGGGCTAATAGGCCCATGCAGCCCCACGCTGACTCCTGAAGAGCTCCTTAGCTCCTTCCTGCATTGCTGTTCCCGGTGCCGAGGAGCACTCGTGACTGGGGCGTATGCAGGCAGCCCAACCCAGGAACCCGAGCCTTATTGTTTTATTTGCATTTATGTTTATCTTATTAATTTAGACACCTTGTGGTTCTGCTTGCTTCAGGAAGGTGCTGTGCTCCGTGTATTCCATGAGTGTGGGGTAACGCCAGTGTGATGGCTGTGCTGTAGGTTTAATCAGCTCGGCAGTGACTTGGAGAAAGGCTGCGTACTGCCCAGAAACTCCCTCCAGCCAGCCAGCCCGGCAGTGGGCAGAGCTGAAGCTACTGCCCGTGTCATTGCTTCACCGAGGGGTTCTCTGGCATACCTGATGTTGGGAACACAAGGCATCTATGGGGCAGTGTCTTAGTCACCAGGGAAGATGATCCCTGCATGAAGCACACTGAAGAGTTGGGGAACAACACTGCATCTTTTGTAAATTCCAGGTTCCAAGACTCTCTACTGGTTACTCCTGCAGAGGGTGAGGCAGCCAAGAGCTGTGCGGGCAGGCTCCCGGGGCAGGTCGGGTAAGGGCTTGCCATAGGCGGTTAGCAGCCCAGGGAGCAAAGCTCTGTGGTGGCACAGGAGTAGCAAGCAGAGAGGCCGATGCTGTCAAACAGTCCTGAGAGGAAAGACGAGAGGTTGACCTCCGGGAGCATCATCAACCCCTTACGTGAGCACAGTTCCCTTCCTGAGCAGCATCACCTCCCTGCACTGAAGGGTCCTGCTCTGGGATTTGCTTCTGGATTTTGCCTCGCAAAAACCGCTGAGGGGCAAAAGGCACATGGCCTGCGTGTCACTTCCATCTCCTTTTAAAAACTGAATGAAGTGCCCATAAAAGGTAGGGGTTTTTCTGGTTCTCCTCAAACAAACACTGCTGTTTACTCAGGACGTATAAACAGGACAGCTGTGGCTGGTGCCGTTGTTGATGTGACTTTAGTATTACTTTTTGGCTTTGATTTTTTTGAAGGAAGCAAGCTGTCAGAGTGGAGTTTGGAGATGTTCTCTGCACTTGAATGAAGCAAGCCTTGCCAATCAATGAACACCTCCTGAAAGGGTCATGGAATTACTGATTGTAATGTGACTTTTATTTTTTTTTCCCCAGCAAGGCTGTGTCCGCTGTCAGAGAACTGCTTCGGTCCATCCTTCCCCAGCTGAGATTCCAGACACACCAGAAAATGGACAAATTTGCCCTCAGCATGATTTTACTTTTTTTGGCTCAGCTCCATTAATGGATTAAACCATGGTTCATTAAGCAGTGGCTACTGTGGAAGTTACGGTAACGTTTTGCAAAAGGCTGCCCCGCAGACAGCAGCACAGCGTGGTGCACGGCAGAGCTGTCGCCCGAGCGCACCCCGGGGTCGCGTGAGAGCTGGCATCCCACAACACCAATGCTGTCCGGTGCTTGTTTGTTCAGCCTCTTGCTTTGAAACTAAAATTAGTGAGTGAGAAAGACTCAGCCTCTTTTTCAGTATTATTTTTTCCAGTTGTTGCGCTTGGTCTTGAGTAGCTGTGCCTGCGATAAAGCAGTGCCCAGTTTAGCTTCTGTATCTTGTCAGGGAGGGAAAGGTTTTCATAAGCGTAAGGGATAGACAGCCAGGTGAACCCCACCTCGTTCTACCTTTGCAAGCCCCCTCACGAGGCTGTGTGCTTAGATCCTGTCTCGCGTGGTGCTACAAATTGTGCTTTTATGTTTCACCTTCCTCGAGCCTGGAATTTAAGGAAAGGCTCTTACAGAGCGGGGCGGGGTGGGGGGGGTGTGCTTGTGCGCTGTGTGTGTGCACGCGTGCGCTGCCTTCGTGTGCCTGGTTAAAGCGAGGCAGCTGGTGCTGCAGGACCAAACCGGGCAGGGCTCTTTCAAGCTTCGGTACCAGCAGCCAAGGGCAGCGTGAATGCTCAGCCCCTGCCTGGTGGGTCAGGCTCCATGGTGCTGAGATCCTGCAGCTCCTTGCTTTTCTCTTACTCCCTCTGGGCTAAATGAGCTCTAGGCGGTCTTCTCAGGATCAGAAAAGTTGTGATTTTTCATATCTTAATCTCAGTTAAGACCAGTTTGCAGTCTTTCTAGTGAAAACTGAAACTTCCTGAAATCAGGAAAAAGCTGGGAGGCAACTGAACGCATGAGGTGGCTGTGAAAGGCGATGATGGTAAAAAAACCCTTGCCGAGCAGAGGCGGTATCTGCCATAGCAGTGGGGTGCCGTCGGGGCAGGCATAGCCAGCCTGGGTTGATGGGCTGGGAGCAGGGCTCGGAGCATCCCCAGCCCACACGTGGTGGCACGGAGGGGGCTTCTCTGCAGACAAGCGCTCCAAAGTGCCAAGGTCAAGGCAGTGAGTGATGGATGTTCACTAGGGGTTTGAAGTACACAAAGTGTATTGCTTTTGAAAGTCTCACTTTTACATCTTAAACAAGAAATTAAATTAGTATGTAAGCCATTTCTGTGTGTTTATACTGAAATGTTACAGTGGAAACGTTCTGACCCAGAGAAGGTAAAGTACTCATTTTTCTTAAACGCTTTTGTAGAGAAATAAAACTACAGTTTATTTCCTGTTGTTTGTCTGAGAGGCTGTACAAGAAAGTTAAAATTGAAGGACAGGAAGAATTTAGAGGAATAGGACCTCTGTTCAGAATGATTCAAGCTTAAAGATAGGATACTGCTGCATTTTCACTTCAAGCATCACTTCATTGGTATTTCTGACATTTCAGAATAGCAGAGTGAAAAAAAATACAGGGATCTTTTTAATCCATTGAAAAGTATCTTCCTGGTGTTTTACCAGAGTGCTGAAAGACATTTCTAGGAAATAGGTGTGCGTATATATATGCAAACACATATATAAATATTAATCTTTATTAGAGACAAAATTCAGGGGAAAACTATATGACAAGCACAACTACTGTAAATGGTACAAATCCATTAGAGTGTGAGTACCAGGAGGCTGCTTTTGCGTTGAATGAAAGTTCACACAACCTGAGGTTGCCTCCAAATACAGAACTAACCCAAGAGTTTGGATTTAACACTGACTGGACGTGTCATATTTCCCCTTAATGAGGCTCTGCTCTGAAGAAAAGGAGGAAAAGAAAATGGTCGGTGTGATAAGCTGTACAATGCGGTAATTGCATCGAGCTGAGACACTGGTGGCCTTTAGGAGCAGCAGAAGAGACTTGTAAGCAAGTTGGCATATGCAAATTGTTTTCTCTATAGAATTTTCTGAATGCACTTTTTACCTTTCTTCAAAATAGGACAGGCAGAAAAAATCAGTTTGTGGATTCTGGGAGTGCTACACGTTTTACTTCTCAACCTGGTAGGACATAGGTGGTTACACCTTTGCCCAGAAGATGACCTTTCCGTGCCTAGAAAATTTATCGTGAAACTTTGGGAGGCATCTTCAGTGTTGCTCAGTGGCTGTAAGGAGGTTGGAGGCTCTGAGTTTTGGAGTGAAATACCTACAGGAGGAGTTAGGTGACAGCTACACAGGTTTAATCCTGGTAAATCCAGAGCAGTCAGGTGAATCTAGACCTCAGTGCAATATTCGGAGCAGAAATATTCTCTATGGGTGTTTTCCAGCTCTTATCAAGAGTTTATGGAGAATTATCTCCAGGTGTAATAGAAGCCCATATAATTGTGCAAATCTAAATTTAAATGATGCTGATGATTAATTTTTCTGATGTGGCTTAAGACACCACGTTATCCTTGATTTCAGTTTGATTGGATTTTGGGAATAAATTTCATGTGTCAAAATAGGATAAATTTAGTTTATAAACATAAGCATTTGGCATAGACTGCTCTAATCCAGCCAAGACAATGCAACTCTTTCCTAGGTTAACTGCAGCGCAGACCAGATACAAGTCAGTAAAAATATAGGTCAGAGTCCTGTCCTGTTCACCTTACCTTGTAGATGAAATAACCTTCCTTAAAGGTTTTAGTTTGGCATTCACGACGTATTTCTAAGGCTGTATCCTGACTCTTGGTCCTGCCTTTTATAGCTCAGCATCCAAAAGGCTACAAGCTGGCCAATGCAGGGTAACTTTATTAACACCATTTGGGAAATAAAAAAAGCGATCACATTTTGGACTACCAAAATAGTAGTTTACTAGTCATCTACCAGGAAAGTAGTTTTTAGTAATAAAATTAGTGTTATACTTGTTTAGTATGTCTATGATATTGTGGAAGGAAATTTGGGATTGGTCCAATTGCACCTACGCAGAGAATAAATCACAAGCAGGTTGCCAGAGACTATAATACTTACGGTTCATAGTAAGAAATAGTAAGAAAGATCTCACCAACTTTTCCTCAAGTCTGTGGCAAAAAGAATCATGTCAGCTCTGTCAGAAGGCCCCCTGAGCTTCTACCAGCACTGGCTATTACCTTTGCTATTTCTTACCGATAGTTTTATAGATTGCAGAGGTTGCACCAGGATTTTTTGTCCCTCCCTGCACTAAGTACTTTTAACACATCACAGAAAAAAGTCTCAAAGCACTGACAGTGTTATTCTTTATTTTTTTAATTCATGAACTAAATATAATATTTTCCACTGGATAAAAATGATTGACATTTCTCAAGTTGCCACCAGCAAAATTCTTGAATCCCCAAATACTTTAAAATAAGTAAGTTATCCTCACACAATTTCTTCGGGGGTCATAGTGGTACTACTACTGAAGCTCGGTTTCCTAAGGAAACTCAATCTATACACTCATGCTACAGATCTGTTAACTCACTGCTTTTCCTCTCTTTGAACTTTTCAACTATACCAACCAATTTTGAATAAATCTGACAGTATAAATACCTCAAAGATATCAAATTACCACAGGCTCTGTGGCAATCTGCAATGCCATCACTTAGGGACAGTGGGTTTTACAGTTACCCTGTGGCAGTGGGGAATGCAGAAGGGGAACTGGTGATGCAGGTGCTCCAGCACTGGGACGGGCTCCAGCTGGAGCCCGAGCTGCGTCGGGTGCCGCAGCACCCTGGGATAAGATGTGAGTTCAATGCACTGCTCCTGCCACTCCCAGAATGGCTTGTTCATGCATGAAAAAACCTATTTTCCAAAGACACCTTGGTGACTTCCAGAAGAATAGACCATGTCCATGTGGCTGCTACTTGATGCTGGAGTCTCCTCACTAAGTGTTTGTCTGGATACACATGAGCTCACCCCAGTAAGGAGTCCGGGCACGCTTGTTCTTCTGCGATGTGTCCTCAGGTGGTTCATGATGTATTTGTAAAGACCCATGGTACTGAAGTCACACACAGTACTTCAATAGTGTTTTCAAATTCTTTTGGGGAAGAAAGAATGCATTATAATAATGTCATCAACTGGAAATGTCTAGAAAGGACAGCTAGTTCAAGTTAGGCCTTTTATAAGCTCCAAGTTTTTATAACTGTTTCAGTTCAGTCATGATTTTTTTGGTTTTAAATAGATGCAGTGACACCATGCCCAATGCATGTAGTTAAGTAAGAATAGTGCTCTGTTATGGCTCAGTTTATTATTGAGAAATAGCCATATTGGCCCAAAACAAGATGTCCCAATAGAACTGTTGTAACACCAGCTATACTTGTATCTGCCTTGCCCAGATGTGGCAAACTCTTCTTGTGTATGAAATTTGTTATACATATATACGTAAGTGTTTGTATGGAAAGAAAACATGGATGCAAAGCTCTGCATTATATTACACTAGTATAGTATTACTCCTGTACTTAATCAAAAATTATTTTTAAAAAAGTTTTTGCCAATTGAAAAATCCCAAGAATCTCTACTTTTTTTTAAAAAAAAGTAATCCCACAGCCTGTACCTTCTTTGAGAGAACACCTGGGAAAGATCGCCCTTAGTTTCCGTTGTGATCCCCAGCCTTGATACTCAATGCTGTGAATAGGAGGGATGGCACTCTGCCCCCCTTGCACGCTTCATATTGCTCCTGCCTCTTTGCTTTTTCAGAATCGTGTCTTTTCTACATAGGTAGGGATGACGTGCCATCTGTTGGGGGGATTAGCATCCCCGAGCCAGAGCCCTGCAATACTCCTAGACAATATAGGAAATGTATTACCAGAATGTAGCGACTTGTATTTGCATTTCACACATTTAGCTTTGCTTCACACATTCCTCTCTCTCAGACATGATAAAGGGAGGGAACGCTCTATTTCTTGTCAGTGTGGATGGATGGCACCCCTAGAAGAGTATGCATTTGAAGCAATATGTTCTGCATCACTGACGTAAGCTAAGATGCTGTTAAGGCCCGGCAGGTTTGTTTTCCTATTCAGTGCTAGCGAGCGGGACACTCAGGGACTTGGTGTCCTTGAATTAAAGAAGATTGAAACGTTGCATTGTTCAGAATGAAGGGAACAAGGATGGGAGCGGAACGATGCTGCGGCAGATGGTAAACACTTGATTGCAAGAGCTGAATGGGCTTGGCCTACATTGTGAATCTCACCACAGTCTCTTTTATTTCACCCATTTGTATTCCCTGACTCTGCCGTCAGTTCCAGGTTTGCTCCTGTAGTTTCTCCCACATTTTCCTTCCGGTCTGCAATGCTGATTGTGCATCTTGGCAGAAGAACAGTCCATGCCCAAGCATTTATAAAATGAGGGATGCCAGGGTAGTGATGTATACAAGATCATTTCTCCCTGCCTATGTTTTGTCCTTTTAAGATTGAAAATTGTCCTCATGGGATTCACTTGGTAGTCTCTAAACTCATTGTTTTATACCACATGGCAGGGCTCTAATGGTCAGGGTGCAGAAATGTTTCTGAATTTTGAAAAGGAAAATTTTATCAGTAGCAAGCCCTGTCCTCTCCCCTGCCCCACCCACCAAGCAAGTCCACCACTCCCTCCTCATTTCCCATTCCACCTGGGGAAGACATCAAGGTGGTGAATGCTAAGCACTGAGCTCATATGCATCCTGCCAGGGCCACTTCTTCGCTTATTGTTTGTTACTGCTTTAGCTGGAATAGCTAATATACAGGGAGTAAATCAGGGGGGCAACACCTGCAAAGAAAGCCATAGTAGTTCCTTGTATGATTCTTTTAAACATCCAGATTTTTTCAAATCTGTCAGTGGAGACCAAGGCACATGTAAAATCATAGTTAAAGCTACAATGGGAGAAGAAAAATGCTGATGTTTTCTAACTGATATTTGACAGCAATAACCAATTTTAATTCAACGGACATCTAAGTTCCTTGCTGGACCTGAAGGAAAGAAATGGAGACAAATTCAATGCAATGCATTTGTAATGGAGAAAATAACTTTCATTGACGTATTCACAGGGCTTGTTAAATGGTTTCTCCTGCAAAAAAAAGTCTCTAGAACTGCAAATGATAGCTGGATTTACAGATTCTTGGAGGGACTTTTGAATATTGTCTCTATCTCCAGTGGATGGATTATTAGAACAGCAGCAAACAATCATAGAATCATAGAATGGTTTGGGTTGGAAGGGACCTTAAAGATCATCTAGTTCCAACCCCCCTGCCATGGGCAGGGATATCTTCCGCTGGACCAGGTTGCTCAAAGCCCCATCCAGCCTGGCCTTGAACCCTTCCAGGTCTGGGGCATCTACAACCTCTCTGGGAAACCTGTTCCAGTGCCTCACCACCTTCACAGTGAAGAACTTCTTCCTTACATCTAATCTAAATCTACCTTCTTTCAGTTTAAAGCCATTACTCTTGTCCTATTACTACATGCCCTTCTAAAAAAGTCCCTCTCCAGCTTTCTTGTAGGCCTGCTTTAGGTACTGGAAGGCTGCTATAAGGTCTCCCTGAAACCTTCTCTTCTCCAGGCTGAACAACCCCAACTCCCTCAGCCTGTCTTCATAGGAGAGGTGCTCCAGCCCTCTGATCATCTTTGTGGCCCTCCTCTGGACTTGCACCAACAGGTCCATGTCCTCCTTATGCTGGGGGCCCCAGAGCTGAACGCAGTACTCCAGGTGGAGTCTCACAAGAGTGGAGTAGAGGGGGAGAATCACCTCCCTCGACCTGCTGGTCACGGTTCTTTTGATGCAGCCCAGGGTACGGTTGGTTTTCTGGGCTGCGAGTGCATATTGCCGGGTCACGGCGAACTTCTCATCAGCCAACACCCCCAAGTCTTTCTCCACAGGGCTGCTCTCAATCAACTCATCACCCAGCTGGTATCTGTGCTTGGGATTGCCCTGACTCATGTGCAGGGCCTTGTACTTGGCCTTGTTGAACTTCATGAGGTTCGCACAGGCCCACCTCTCAAGCCTGTCAAGGTCCCTCTGGATGGCATCCCTTCCTTCCAGCATGTTGACCGCACCACACAGCTTGGCATCATTGGCAAACTTGCTGAGGGTGCACTCTATCCCACTGTCCATGTCATTGACAAAGATGTTGAACAGCACCAGTCCCAATACTGACCCCTGAGGAATCATCACTTAGTCATACTTTTGGTTTTTATATACAAACCAAAACATTTTTTATTTATTTATTCAATACCTTATAGTTGATCCCCAAGCTATCTGGTAGATACATCCTTGAGTATGATCATCCTTTAGAATCGCATCTTAAAAATACATAAACTAAGATATGTTACTGCGTGATGCATACAAATACATAAAACAGAATATAAAGAATGATGTCTTCACTTTGAAAACAATAGCATTTGCCGAAGTATCCTTAAATTTCAATCAACAAGTTCTGTAGGATGCGTTTACAGCTAAACTTCCATCACTAATTCCTACAAATATTTCCCTGGTAATCACTGCCACAATCACTCTTGCCATTTGGATGCGTTATATGCAAGATTTTGGAAAAAATTAAAAATAGCTCAGTATAGAAACTAATATATTAACTGCTCACTGATTTTCATTTCATATGTAGTTCAGGGACTGAAGGCATCACAGTATTTGCATTTGCCAAAGCTGGAGAAACTTCAAGATACGGTTATGCCCCTGTTGGTGCATTAAAGGAGGAGTGACTTCAGGCAATGGATGGGTGGGATTTGGTCTGAGGATCTGATCTTCAGCTCTGCTTCCACTCTGGACATACCTTGCTTATGGCAGTTTGGAGAGATGTTCAAGTCTTCATCAAACAGTACAAGGATGAGCAGGCCTGAGACATGGGCCTGTGTATGTGAGTACCACCTTCTTCCCTGTAACATGTCCACCAAAACTGGAGACCACAGCCTAATATGTGACATTTCCTATTGTGCTCTTTAATGCTCACCTGTAACTTTGATCAGGGAGAGGGGAGGGCTTGAGAAAGATAATTTGAGACCCAGGTAATACATGTGAAGTTCTTGCTAATCAAACAACTAGAGACACAGAGAAGAGCTGCCACCCTTGGAACTAACCCTGGTTTAGTGGGCATGGTTGATGGTTGGACTCGATGATCTTAATGGTCTTTTCCAACCTAAATGATTCCATGATTCTGTGAAAACACTTAGCCAAACATGGGGAGAAGAGGGTGGGGAGGCTGTCCTGAGGACAGGTCTAGTGAGGTGACACCGTTGTATGGCAGTGCACAAGTGACCACTGCCCCAGCTCTGAGCATTAGCCCCACTGCACAAAGTACTCAGTTGCACTTCTTGGTACTCTGGATTATGTATGTCCTTCCAACTCCTGATGCTGCAGTGCGTAATATCCTGCATGATGTTAAATTCAGTAGTGATCCCGAGTGCAGAGTGCTTGTAAGACCTATGCAGTGCTCAGGGACCAGCAGCAGAGCAGATCAGGATTAGGGAGAGACAGGATTGAAGCACTTCTTCCATAGGTGGTGTTAGAAATACCAGATCTATAGCTTGAGATCAGACATTGTTCCAGAGAGACAAGGGCTTTCCCTCCTCCCATTGCTCTGCAAGGCAGACTTCTAAAGGCCTCAGCTTTGTTTCACTCTACATGTTCATTACTGCTTTTTAATGACTGAATTTTCACTCAACCATGAAATAATTTAGGGAAAACTGCATTAGGAAGCAGACTTGCTAAATTCATAATTAAGGTATTTTCAAATATTATGGATGGAAATTAACTTACTGTTCCACTGTGCTGTCTAAGGAAACAGTGCAGAGGACAGCAGGTTGTCTTGTGGAATACTTATGAAATACTTGCTGGTTTCAGCAGAGGACATACACAGAAATCCATGGTGATGCAGCAGTGAGGGTGTTGGTGTTTGTAGCTTGGGAACATTTATTTCCACAGTTCAAAGAGAAATCAGCCGACTGTTCTTTCCTCTCCCCACCTGCAACAACCAAACAGGGTGCTGTTCTGGCAGAGGGGCGAAGCCCCACCGAAAGCTGCTGGGGAAGGGGTCGAAGCCATCCCTGCGGCAGGTGCTGCCAGCTGCGGGCAAGAAGAGAGGTGATGCAGGAGTTTCACCCTAAAATTGTTGTTATTTGGGGAGACATCTGAAAAGCATAATATCCCTGCAGGCCCATCAGGAAGGTACTTTGCAGGCTGTAGAGCCTGCGCATTCGTCAGCATCACCCCGCCGGCGGAGCTCTCACCTCGGCGACAGCTGGAGCTGAGGTCAGTTACATGGTGCTGGCGATGACATCCCCTGAACCGATGTTTTTTCCTTTTTCCTGTTTAATCGTGGTTCCCCTTAATTGTGTCTAAGGGTGTCTTTTTAAGAGGAAACCAGTGGCAAGTGTCTTAGAAGGTGCGTGGAGGATCTTAGCGACAATACCAAATGTCCTCCTGTTCCTCTGCAACCCAAATGTCGAGGGCAGCTCAGCTCTTCTATCATCACCTCTGCCAGGGAAACTGGGAGCGGGGCTGGACAGGACATGGGCAAGGAAAAGGTTTTGGCAAGAAATAAAGTTGTTTTGGTGAAACTAAATCGCTTCACAGAAGTGAAAGGGTTTTTTTACATTTATGTTAGACGAAAACATGAATTTAAAATGTTTTGTTTGGAGTTGGGCTTTTTTCAGAAAAGGAAATGAAAATTTCACTTCTGCATGTTTATTTAAAAATAACTTGTCAATTTAATATTGACTACTATCATCTTAGGAATGGGAAATAATTCAAACATTCATTTTCAGCTTTTAATTTAGAAGTAATTATGAGCTCAACCTCCTGAAAATAAATGGAGACACTCATCTAGAAAAACAATGATTTTCAATAAGTTAGTTCTAAGAGGCAGCCGTCCTCACTGATTTAACAAGTGACATAAAAGAATAGGAAAATTTCAGCATGTCCAGTAGATGATGCAGTGAACTGAATATTCCACAGCTGACCTGATAATTGAAAAGATAAGATTCAAAATGAAAAATCTGAAATTGTGATTAAAATAATTTTGATAATTTTTTTGCTGATTTCCTGCATTGTAGGAGAAAAACTTTTTTTTTTTTTTTTTTTTAATTGGAATAAACACAAACTTCCAAGAGTAAACATGTCCTGCAATTCTGTATTGCAACAGGCTGGCAGTATGACAAGGTGGTTGAGCTGAGATTAACCCAAAATGAGCACGAGCATTTGAAAGCACAGGAGAGAAAAGCCAAGGCAGAGTAGCAGCCCTGCTTCTGAGGTGGATGGAAAGATGAAGCTCCCCCCGCAGGTGCAGACTTCTTGGGAGAGGCTGGGCCGTCACGGCACTGATTGCCCCCACATCTACCCTCTTGGGGCTGTATTGGGCACCTGCCTCCAGCAGGATTTGCAGCACCCCGTGGGTGTGCATGTGGTCCATGGAGACCCCAGCAAGGAGTCAGGACTCTCACTAGTGAGGACTGACACCAGCAGTGTGAGATGCTCCCCTCTCACGTCCCCTGCTGCATCAGTCTATGAAAGCAGAGTGGAGAAGGCAAGCAGGAGGTGTGTTTTAGGAGGTGTATTTTTAAGATGTCAGCGGGGGAAAGTTTTGCATCCTTCGTTCACATGAGGCTATGCTGAACCTAGCAGGGCTAAACTTAATCACAAAAGGCATCCACACAGGTAGTGAAGACGTTCACTACCTATCACTGAGATGTGATGTCAGCATGTGAACATTAGGAATGGAGATGATGTGCTGTGTGACTACAGGCACCGACTTGGTGCCACACAGCTTCTGTGTTCTCACAGGGAAAGCTGCTGTCAGCCTTGTCCTTGGAGGATGTGGTGCTAGTTGTGGAGTTGGGAACAGGGATTCACCTCCCCCACAGAGTCTTCATGGTTGTGTCTCTAATGGGCTGGCTTGTAGGGAGAGCAAGCGTTAATGTCTGATATTGTTTTATGGCCAGTACATGTGGTAAACAAGATTATCTATAATGAGATTAGCGTTGGACAGGCTAAACCACTGATGAGTTCATCTTGGTCTGAGGCAATCCTGAAGCAATGGTAGCACCAGAGAGGGTCTGAAGTGAAGTGGTGCTGGGTGTCCTGGAGTGTTGGGGTCCTGCCAGGCAGTGGTGGCCTCTCCTTCTTGGATGGAAGGATAGCCGCTGCAGGTAACAGGCAGCTGCAAGTAATGCACTTTGCTGTAGGCATATGATGCAAATGGACGTAATAAGCTTCAAAGAATCATCACTGGTGAAAACTGAGTACGGTTACAGCTGGAAATATTTGCGAGGTGCCCTATGATGTGCCTAACAACAGGAGGTTGTTCCCCAGCCACTCCTAGCACTGGGCGGAGGTCCACACACACGGACGGAGGTGGGAGCTTTGGGTTTTTCCAGTGCTGGCAGCCTGCTGTGAGCGGCAGGAGCCCGCGCAGGGCATGCGGAGCCCCTCCTGTGATGCGAGGAGGGGGTCAGGCACTGACCAGTGCGCTTGGACCCCAGCTGCTGTCACCTGCAACCCACCTAGCTGGGTAGTAGCGGCTGCAGGTACATGTGGTAGATGTTAGGGGTAGATGTTACGGGAGGGGTGAAGTAGGGAATTGATGCAGCCTTAAATTAACGTAAGTGGAACAACACACCTGATAGCATGTGTCATTGCTGTCCTCAAACAAGCAGACTTTTTGTCTGGGATGGATTAAGTTAATGATCAGTGTAAGTAAACACGAACAAAGGGAAAGAAAAAAGAGCAACCTGGTGGCAGTGTGAAGTCCTTGGGTTCAGAGAAACAGTCCTGTGTTTCCACATAATTTTCTTAGCACTTTGCACACAGCTCCTCTAGAAGGGCCTCCCATAGAAAACAGCACCAAAAGGCATAAGCCCAAACAGGAACCTGGGAGAGAGGGCCTGCGCTTCCATGAGGGAAACCTGGGGTATTCCCACTAGAGGCACCATACTGCTTGGGAGAGCTGGACACACACTATGCAGACCCGGCCTCAGACAAGCTTGTATTTGATGATGTAATTTAAATCATTGATTCTGACCTCTCATATGCTTAGACCAGCTGTTAGATCTCTGTGGTCTTACAGTGGTGTAAATTAAATTAAAATCTGTCCTTGTAGCGCTGTTGTAATGAAGAACTGATCTGGTGGTGGGTTCATGGCAGCTCAGTGTTATCCATCCAGTCTGTCCCAGTAGCCCCCACTGGGAATATGTCTCCCTTAGCCCGAAGTCCCTGCTACAGTAATGTCAAACACAAGCTGAATGGAGAATTAGCAACATTTTAGCAAACATCATATATAATCCTGCCACTGCCACTTGCTGGTTTTGGCCCCTTTATTTCCTTGGCCAAATCTTACTGTCATCCACCAACTTTTTGATATTCAAAATCTAAATCAATTTCATAAGTTTTTCAATCAAATATTAAATGGTTATTATACTTTCAGTAATTAGTCTTTTTATACATTTAAATTATCTTTTTAACAGAAGAAAATATGACCTAAAAGTCTTTGAAGCCAACCTACTCCTTTCTTCTCCTGTTGCTTTTCCGTAAACATTATGCCTGTAGTGCCAGACTAAAACTATGCTGCTTAAACTTGATAAAGTACTGCAACAACACCAAAATGGAAAATAAGACAGAGAAAAAGAATGGAAGCAAAAAAACCTCATAGTACTCCAGAAAAGCTTTTCTTTTCCAGCTCATATTATATAGCGTGCAGAAGTCGCCAATTTGAAAAACTGACTCAGAGCAAACTGCTAGCGAGAGAGCAGGCATAAAAGCAGATACAAAACTGCTCACAGACTTGGATTAAGTGAGCTTCTTGCCAGCCCTCCCCCACCTCCCCAGCATATTACAGATCGGAGAATCAGGCAAGCTGTGTCCCACAGCGTGTGTGCATCACTCACATGGCAGGCTTCTAGTGAGGGACACAAATTCATCTCGGAGATTTTCTGGGCTGGCGAGGCTTCGCCAGGGTCACCCCCTGACTCCCAGCATCGCCCGGGGCACAGGGCCCTGCTCAGCTGTACCCACGCTCTGCCCGGGGATGGGTGGGCGTCGTTTGCTTGAATGGTGCCAAAAATACAGAGGGGCTAGGTAGAACAGTTCTGCGTATTAAATTGTCTCAGTGCAAATTGAGAGTGAGCGTACGAAGAGGAAGATTGGTATTTGCTATATTTCTCTTTCTCAGAAACCCTATTAGTGATCTCCCACTTCAGCACTTCACTTGTTGGTTAGTCCCCATTCTCCAAATGCCACTATGTCACAGAGGGAACATCAGCCCAGAAATAATTAGTATGGCAATTTGGCGCTCACTCTGCAAATTACATCTAGCAGTTGCATGCAAAATTGTCTGTAGAAATCATCTGGCTCTTACCAAGAGTTAGTTTAATAATGGAGCTTGTTTTGTTACTGCCGCTATTATGCTGAAGTCTGTGATTAAGATTTGTTTTCCCCTCTTGCTAATAGAAACATCTTCTAGCAAAAGCGAGAGAAATGAAGCCTTTTCGCTACCCTGTGCTTTGTTGGAGTGAGGAGTCCCGACTTAATGTCTGTTCAAAATATATGTGTTTGCTGATATTGACTCTCTGGGGAGACCCACCCGAATGCTGTAATAGGCTATTGGAGCTCTTCCTCTTATCACTAATTAATTACTAATTGGTGCAGTGTCGTGGTTTTTCAGCTGGGATAGAGTTTATTGTCTTCCTAGTAGCTGGTACAGTGCTATGTTTTTGAGTTAGGTATGAGAAGAATGTTGATAACGCACTGATGTTTTCAGTTGTTGCTAAGTAATATTTAGTCCAAAGTCAAGGATTTTTCAGCTTCTGATGCCCAGCCAGCAAGAAGGCTGGAGGGGCACAAGAAGTTGGGAGGGGACAGAGTCAGGGCAGCTGACCCAAAGTGGCCAATGGGGTATTCCATGCCATGTGATGTCATGCCCGGTATATAAACTGGGGGGGAGAGGGAGGGCATTGGTGCTCGGGGACTAATGGGGTGTTGGTTGGCAGGTGGTGAGCAATTGCATTGTGCATCACTTGCATATTCCAATCCTTTTATTATTACTATTGTCATTTTATTAATGTTGCCATTATCATTATTAGTTTCTTTTTTTCTGTTCTATTAAATTGTTCTTATCTCAACCCATGAGTTTTACTTCTTTTTTTTTCTGATTCCCTCTCCCATCCCACTAGATGGGGGGGGAAGTGAGTGAGCGGCTGCGTGGTGCTTAGTTGCTGGCTGGGGTTAAACCACAACATGCAGAGACAACAGTAAGATCCTCCACTTCTTAGGTGACTGCTGAGCCCAAGGTGAGCTATGATTCTTCCTGATACAGAGGAGGAAAGGCACCAGGAAAGACTAAAAGACAACAGTCCCCCCCCGAAGAGGAACCAGCTCTTCACTGCAGTGAGATACAGTGCCCTCAATGTAAATTTGACTCATCTCCATCCTTAATGGATGTTGTCAGGACACTTGTGAGAGAAATGCAGACTATATTTTTCTTTCTGCCAACAAACCCCATCTTGGACCTGAGAAAGCTTCTTCAGCAGAAGTGGGTTTTGCCCCAGCAGGTACAGTCCCCTGAAAACATCCCAGTCCAGCATGTCAACATCGTCCCAGCAGCAGTATTCTGCCCAGCTTTCAGCCACCTTACAAAGTGATCTAGCCATCAGCCTTTCCCATGGCAGCAGGACGTTCTGCAGCAGACCTTGTAGGTGGGATTTTAAGGGAGGGAATAATAGATAACCACCGCTACTATCAAAGGAAAATACAACATCCTTATAATATGGACGCTACAGGATGTCTGAAGCTGCTTTCAAAATGGGTCCAAAGAATATATCCAGCAGTGCAGGGCCTCTGGAAAAAGAAAACAGGCAGATAGCATACTAGCTGGAGAACAGTAAACAACAAGGAATGGGGTGGTTTGTGTGTGTGTGCACACTTGTGCTTCTTGGGATTCACACACACACAGGGGTGTTATTAGAGGAGAGCAGGTACTGCACATCAGCTGATTCTCCTCAACTGTACACATGCACATCATTAGTAAATGCCAGGCAATGCAGGTTAGTTTGGGCATCTTTCCTTGACTTTCCTTGCAGCTCAGCTGGTGGGAAGTAGGCTTAGTACCTGTGACTACACCCTCCGTGACACAGATGATATGCTTTTTTGAACACGTGGAAGAATGAAGAGCTTTAAACGCACGCTGTGAATATGTCTTCACACGGCAGATTCTTCAGATGTGTGCTGTTTGGCCACTGCTTAGATTTCACGTGTTGCTTTCTTCCCATGGATGGAAAGAAATTAAGCCTGCTGTCATGCCAGCCGTGTGGTCGAGGAGCTGGGTGCGGAGGGACAGAGGAAGGTGTGATTTTCACTGTCCATTTATTCCTTGGTGCCAGTGCTCGCTTGAACTGCCGTGCAACTAACTAAACACCTGATGCTTAAGCATCAGGGCACCTTATGGTGTTTTTAATGGTACTTACTAAGTTATGAGCACTCATGGCATGGGGTGTTGCTCTAATTGTCATACTTTCCTTCTGGCAGCCTTTAACTCCCATTAGATTAGTAGCTCCTATAATGATTATGACTGCCAAATTAAGCCATCTGTAAACACTAAAACTTGCAAGCTTTTACCAAATTCATACCAGTCATGTTTGGGAAGTAAGTTCTGCAGCTTTTCAGGGGGCTGCCAGGAGAAATGCTCAAATGGTCGGTGTGTGCCCTGGTCCCTTCCTCTGGGAGCATGCTCCCTCTGTGCGACTGCAGCCGGCGTCTTCTCCACCCGGCCGCTGCGGTCCTTGGCAGTAGCACTCTCAGCAGCCTTGGCACGCCACGTTGCATTTGTGTCTGAGCCTTTCTGTAAACATATTTTAGCAAATACTATAAAGAAGTCATTTGACAACACAGTCATTTGAACCTGAAAGGCTAAAGCAGAAGTGAGAGAGTAGCTTCACCACTGTTACTGCCGGCTTGTTATGTTTACTCTACATATGCCGTTACTGCATCAAAGTGGTATTTTTCAGTTAACAAGTGAAATGAAGAAGGAAACCTTCTTTGTTGGTGGTTTCTTCTTCTCTTGTCACATGTGCAGCAAACTCTGGATTACTACAGCCCAGTCTAGTAAGCAGTGAGTGCAGAAAACACTGAAGGCCTCAACTGAGCTACCAAACAGCCAGGGCAGGCAGAGGTGTGCAAAGCCCCCTGCCCTGGGTGGCTGGGCCAGAGGAGGTAGCAGATATGGGGCTCTTGCCCTGCCACACACAGCTGGTGTGGGCTCTGGCTGCAGACTGTCAATAATCTACCCTGAGTGGCAGTCCAGTATTCATGGCTCTAAAATGAGTCACAAATGAGTTAAAGCCCTTCCAGTAGCGAGGCAGTCCCCCTTGCAACACCTCTATATAACAACTCAAGTGCAAAAGAGGGGCTTGTGCCTTAAAAGCGGGCTGTATTCTGTGATAGAAACACAACGCTGGGCTCCCTGGGTGCTGTTCATCCTTACTCCTTGCAGCAACCATCGAAGATGTGACACGGGCTGCTCAGAGCGGTGTCACCATGCAAATCCCCTCTCTGTAGCTGCCCGCAACCTTGGGCCATGTCCTAGGTGCGCTGCAGCAATGATCAAGCTCCCCTGCTAATCTCCAGTGTCAGCCAGCCTTGATCTAGACAGAGTCCCTGCCACTCAGCTTGGCCTGTTGGTAAGCACTACATACAACTAATTATGAACAAAAGGTACAGTGTAATAATTGGCGGGTTGCTCACATCACACCAGCAATGCTAAATGCCTCCAGGCTGCTCTTCAGGAGGGAGGATGGGTGGGGGCAGAACTGCCGAGGAGAGGAGGGAGAAAGCCAGCCTCATGGATGGGCTGTTGGAGTCGTCTCCCTGTTTTCTGCCTTTTTTAAAGGATCAGCTGGCTGATGTCATGGGCATCTCTGTGGGAAAGCTGGGTCAGAGAAAGCTGGGATATATGTTAAGGACTTTAAGTGGCGGGGCTTTTGCTCACCGTCATCACCACGAAGTGGCTGGGTGAGCAGCTCAGCACGTGCTGTGAGGTGGGCTCGGGACCTTGGCTCAAAAGAAGCAGAGGTTGGGCCAGTGGTGATGGCTGCCTGCTGAGGGTTAGCAGGACAGACGTAGCCTGCCCTGAGACAGCTGAGGGCTTTGAAAATGCATGAGGTGACCCTAATTTTGATTTGGGGTGTGCATTAATGAGCAAGTGGTGTGATGAATGCGTAAAGCTGACAGAAGGCACTGGCTCTGTAAAGAAATAGGATGTGCAAGGTCAGGAAAGGTGTGCAGGGTGAAGTGATGTTTCAGAGGCAGTGAGCACGCCAGGCTGACTCATGAGCTGACCTCTGCAATAATCACAGGTAATTACTGCACACCAGCCAGGAGAAGGATTTGCATACATACCACGCTGGACCACAGGGCCTGTTTGGGCTCTGGCATGCTCTACTCGCAGCTCAGAGCAGACAGGCAGAGAGGAGATGAGGGGCCATTTGCAAACAGAGCCAATATTCTGGTTGTTTCCCCATCCAGCTTCCACATGTGATATTGAGCCATGTCCTGCAAGAGTGAGGAGACGGGGAGCTACTGTCTTCAGAGCAATGAAGGTCAGAGAAGTGCTTGTATTCACCCCCTCAAAATATGGCTGCGCTACAGAAATGTGCTTCTGAATCAATAGTGAGGAATTCTCTTATAAGCCAATATATTTTTTACTGAAATGAAAACGATGGAAAGCCTGAAAAGTAATGAAACCCTGTAGGACAGGAGCTCTCGGGCGACGTAGGCTGTAGCTTACCAGCCGAGGGGCGAGGTAATGCACCTGCTTGGGTCTCCTGCGATGGAGAAATCCCAAGGGATTCCCATCATCCTGGGGGACAGGTTTTGAGGCTGTGTCCTTGCAGTAGGAAAATGACCTTAGTACCTCACCTCTTGTGCAGGTAAGGCCCTTATGTGCTTTGGGTTTAATGTCACCTTACCCTCCCTCGACCTTGTCCAGCTACACAGCTGGGTTGGCGCTGATGGCAGTGACAGTGCGTGTTGGTGTGTAAAGACATGGCACAGACAAATTATATCCTGAAGTGGCTATCTGAGTGCAGAGAAGAGCACAGGTTTTCTGTGTGCTTATGAACAGACCAGGGCTTGAAGGAGGAGCCGATCTGCAAGTCTTGTGGTTGAAGGGCAGGTGAATAATCTCATGCACTGGGTGGGGGCTCCTAGGACCTCCTGCCTGCCACTCTTTGTACCCCCATAATGCAGCTGCAAAAACCCCAGGAGTACAGATGGCTCTTGCTAGGGATCTTAGGGGTGCATCTGACAGTACCTCTAACGCCATTTCTCTTCCCCAGCTAGGCTTTAAGCTATGTCTGCTATAGACAAAAGTGTTTGGAGATAGACAGCCTTTTATCAGCCTCTCGCACGACTTGCTTAGAAACAGAAACTTAACTGTGAGCAATAATTAGCATCTGTCTAGACTTACACATGAAATGTGCAATATATAAAGCATATATACATATATACACACACACACACACAATGTATTGCAGATAAGTACATATAAGGCACTGGGTTTATGCCTGAACTTTCATGCAGCAAAATACCATTTCAGCTTAGGTAATATGAAGTCATACTCTTTCGGCTACAATATAGACATTTCCAATCTATTTTTAGCTCCGTCTGGCTAATTCAGCAGCTCTTGGGTAACAGTAATACTTTCCCTTCTCTTCTTATGATGCTAATTTTATTCTGGTATCCAGAGTCTCTCTGGCAATAGCTCTACCTCCTGTTTCATCTGTACTGGCGGCCGTTGGAAAGTTAAACTACGCCGTGACTAATGTCACAGCACCTGAGTGTGTGCGCTGCTTTTTGAGTAGGAAAAAAGGAAATGCTACCGAGTCACAGGTACTGCGGGGAGATATCCAACGCTAAATGATTTACTGTTAAGACCTCAAATCCATTTTACGGGTAACTTGGATGAAGCCAGGCATGCAAGAAGAAAAGAAATCTCTCTCCCTCTGAATTTAGTGACTGGACAGCAGGTATGCTGTCATAACCCGCAGATTACACCTTTGAGTCATTACCGAAGGGCAGCTGCAGACTGCACTGGAGTACGGTATCCAAACCTTTACGTGAGGCCGGAGATGAACCGCCGGCAGTAAGACAACCCTTCGGATCGCAGTGCCCCGCCACACACAAACCCCACGGCTGCCGGGAAAAGCGTTAACCAGCTCAGCGGTTCCTGCCTTGCCGGCCGTGCCTGGGGAACGGCGGGGGGCCGGGCGGCACTTTCCGCCGGCCGTGCCGTTACTGAGGGCTCCAACGGCTGGCCGCCGCGTCTCGCGAGCCGCCAGCCGGCGGGGGCTCCCGGCCGGGCCCGGGGAAACGCTGCCCTCTGGCGCGGGAAAGGGGCGCGGCCGCCGCCCCGGGGCTGGTCGCGCGCCGCGCAGCTGCTCGCTCCACCCCCGCCCCCTCAGCACGACCGTTACTGGTTTTCAACCGGCGACCGGGGCTGCCTCGGGTCTTTTCGAGAGCCCGGCGGGAAGCCCAGGTCTCTGCCCCCTGGGGGTGGGGAGGAGGTGTGTGTCCCCCGTGCCGGGGTTTGGGGGCTCCTGAACCCCGCTCTGCGGGGCTGGCCCCGGTCCCCCGGCCGCGCCGCGCTGCCCTGCAGCCCTTAGCAGCTGCGGATGCCGTTGGAAGCAACAAATCTTAGACAACATCGCGCGTTTTGGGTTTGGGTTTTTTTTTATTCCCACTGTTTACAGACCATCTTTAACAGCCCTCACGTACGCGTTTGGGTGTTTGGCTATGGAGTCACCGCTGTTACCTGAATTAGACAAGCTCTGCACTAAAAGGTGAAATAATACCCAGTTTGGTATAGACAGAGGTCATTCTTCAAGTGTTAATCAACCTTAGAATAGACCTCAGGAGAGCGGGAAGCAAGTTTTTAACCTTCGTTTTACAGAACATGAAGGGAGGTTAACAGAGGATAAGGACCTGCTTTTCTGAGGTTCACAGCTGAGGCCGATGTGGATGAGGCCACGCGGCAGCTCTGGAAGCCAAGTGGTGTTTCCTCAGCCACACAGGTACAGGCTTACCCAGGGGGTAGGGGCCCAGGTAGTCTCTGCACCATGGGAATAGGGAAAGGAAGGCAAGGCAAGGCCCCTGCTTTGTTTGAAACACAGTAATTTTTAAAGGCAGTTATTTTTCCTCGTGGTTCGACAAGAAGAGTTCTAATGAGATGCAGCCAAGGGTATCGTGTCCCCCCCCAAATCACTCCGTCGTCTTTGTTGAATGTCTGAAGTACCCGACTGCCATTTTTAAAGCATGACAAGTTCTAGTAAAGAACAGAAAAGAGTTGTTAACTTTGAAAAAAACTATAGTAACGTATAGTATTATTGTACCAGTATTAACCTCTGTGTGGGGGGGAAAAGGTGTTTAAGTGCAATGCTTTTGGAAGCCACAAGCCCCCTGTTAATCATTACAGAATGTAGTCTTCTGGCTAAACCTACACCAGATGACAAGTTGCCCAAAGCTAAACCATTGATACAAAAGCTTAGCGTTAACATAACATTTACTAGTCCAAACTCCTCGCCTACAACATCATGATATGTGATGGTAAAATTAACTTGGTCCTGTATGACTAGGCAGCTGGGAGGATGCTTTCCATGTCCAAAAAGAAACAAAGGTGGGAGGAGAATATGGCACCAGCAGTATCTGCAATGTGCACAGAGCCTTTGTGCTTAGGCTTTTGTGTCCAGGGTCTTTCACCTTGCCAGCTACATAACTTCTTCCTTCTGGGTCTTCAGGCATTTCTTACACAATGAATTGCCTAGGAGGAAGCACTTAAAATTTAATTCAGGTAGGGAAGGCGGCACACACAAGTGATATAGACTCTACCAGCCCTTGTAGATTATATGATTTATACATTCACTCAAACAGCAGTGAATGAACAGTCTTATAGCAGGCAATATGCTATTGTGCTGTTACTTCTATGCCTTGTCTTTTTAATGAAAGGGTTTATACCTTCAAAGTTAATTAACTCATTTCTCAAAATCATTTACACATCTGCTCTGTTTCCAGTAAAACTTCAGTTTCACATTGCTAACTTCAGAGTTATATTAGAGAAAAAAAAAAACAAACAAAAAACAACCCACATCAGATATGCTACTTCATTTGTAATGACTTCAGATATGGAACTGCTAATAATGATGAATTTCATGGGCTGAAGTTTGGCCTGTGATTTTGCACAGGTAGCTGCTTTGGAAGGACAGTCAGATAAGTATTAGCCAAGAGCCTGTGTTGTACTCACTGTCACATCGCTGGTGCAAAGCAAGACTAAAACTGTCAGACCCAATCCTGGGGTATCACTGGCACCCACCTGGGCACCGTGGCCCCTCTGTCACTGGCAAGCAGCGAGTTAGAGCTGAGGGTGTCTCCAATTCCGGACTGTGCCCTACCTGCCACCGTAGCCTCTGCGGCTACCTGGCACCAGTATATTATGAAGAGCTCTTCCAGCTGACCGTGGGGCCCGTTTTGGTTACTGCTGGCCAAAACCTGAGACCGCCAAGTGGAGCCCTGGGTGTTGTGTGGGTCTCAGCCAAGCCCCACTGCATCCCAGTCCTCTGCAGAGCTGGCGCTACACTGTTGCGGGGAGGGAGCAAGTGCAAGGGCAGCACCAGGAATGGCAGCGCTTGAAAAGAGCAACGCAAACAGGGCTGACACCGCCCCTGCCTGTGCCATGCACACGGAGTAGTCCCGCTTCCTTCTGCTGATGGGCAGACATATTATTTTAATTAAGCTATTATTTCACTAACCATTATGACATGTGGGCACGGCTTGCGAAACATTAAAACCAAGGTAAACAAAGAGTGTAGCACTCCATCTGCTTTTAACACCACAGTTCAGCAACGTGACTGTTTGGGCAGCATACATAGCTGAGTACTGTTAGTATTTACAGTAGAACGCATCATGCCAAGTTTAGCCTACAAGCTGATCACAGGCATGAGGTTTCATTATTTTAAGTGATTTATTCTTTTCTGATGCGAAGGACACCACTTCTCTGCACCGAATGCTGCCTGTGAAGGCTGCTTTTCCACTTAAGAGATGCTAAGCAGAAGCTAGCCAATGAAATGAAGGTAAATTTAATTACAAAAAATATAATGTTCTTCAAAAACAACAGCTCACTCTCTCTCCAGCAAGGAAAAAATACAAATAAAAACCCTTTGGCAATGCTGAGGAAATATCTGGGGCTGAGGTGAAAGGGACACAGCTTGACGAGTATGCTGAAAGCTGAATGTGGATTACCTGTGAGTGCAAAAATGAATAAATGTGTTTTATTCCATTATATTAATGAAACGGTTAATTCGGTTGCTATAGCAACAAGGAACAGCCATGCTAAAAAGCTAAAGGGCTATACATAATGCCAGATACAAGGTCTCGCTAATTCTAAAGCTGATTTTCTTAGCTACAATAGAAGTGATGTGTGTTTTCAATATCATCTTAGGCTTTTGCATCAAATCCTGAAGCTAATCCCCTAAATAGGCTAGTAGCATAAAATAGTGTATATGTTTGCACCTCATAAAACTTATCAAAGGGGTTTACCTATTCACAATCATAAGAAAAGATCCACGGAGAGCAGCGTGGGGCTTTTTAAAAAGACTGCACTGCATGTGATGGTGAACCAGCAAATGTGTTACAATGGGAAGTTCCTACAGTTACGAAGCAGGTGACTGCATGGGAAATCACTGCACCGCTAGCCCAGACACCGAAACATAATTGTGCTTACCATCCTGCTAGGTATTTCACCTTATGGAAAAGAGACCTTATATTCTTTTCGCTTGCATTTTGCATGATTTTGTTTAAAAATAGTAATTCTTAAAGACTCCAATAAGAAATCCTGCAAGTGCTTGCTTTTGTTTTAACATTAAAGTCACAGAAAGGGTGACCCAGGGTCTTGCCAGCAGCACAGACTATTATTATTAAAGTCTATGCCAAAGCAAAGGGAAGAGCGGTGTCCATTCTGCCCTTCAGAGGGGCCTGGGGCAGCCCCTGCACAACCAGCGCTCCCTGGGAAAGGAGCTGCTGGGGAGGGCCGCCAGCGCTGCCCAGCCCCAATGCTTTCGTCAGGCTGGAGCCCTACGCCACAGCGCAGGATCGCTGCCATTCACTTTGGCTCCCTTTTGTTACAGTGAGATTTGTCAAACTCCACCTCACTCACTTTGCCTAAAAGAAATGAAAGAGACTATTGCACAGCCATAGGAGAAACAGAAGGCACTGACTTCCCCTCACTGAACTCAGGCTTACAAAATTCATCATCGTGCACCTGCACAAAAAAAGTGGGTGCCTTTAATCTGCAGGCCATCTGATTTGCATGATAATGGGAGTTCAGTTCCCGAGAAATATTATTTCTCAACAACCGACTATGAAGAGTTCAGTGACGAGGCCCAAACCTGTCTCCAATAAACAGAAGTAAAAGCTGTGACAATAAGTAGTCTCCAGACTAAACAGGTGAGAAAAATGTCCTTTAGGATGATTAGCTCTAGCTGGTGGTGTGCGACACTCATCAGCAATTACCAGTGTGAGTTGCCCACTGGAGGCATTTGATACTGGCAGCCTCTTTCTTGGCTGAAATGCAGCAAAAGAGCTCTCACTGTGGAAGGCAGTAATACTGAGGAGCAACTTTAACTGTATCAAGATGCTGAAGAAGTAAAATGTTTGGTCTTAAAAAGGACAAGGCAGATCAATGGTTGCCACTGTCTTAGTCAACTTGTATGAAAAATCATTTATTAATATTCTCCTGAATGTTACATAGTACCTCAAAAACGGGTGAGCAACAGCTTGAAAGTATTTGCTGCCCTTGCCTTAAGAACCCTGGCTACCAAACAAGTGGAAAGGCCCATGCGATGCAGACAGACAAGTACTGTCTAACCTCCTCCTCTGGAGGCTAGAAGGCAATGCCATAGCCAGCCCTGCAGCGGAAGCCCCCGCCATGTAAGGTGCAGCTCTCTGCAGAGCACGGGAAATCTTCCCTGTACTCACTGCACTGCAATGCTGAGTGTACGCGAGAGGGCTGGTATTTCTGCAGCAGCACAGGAAACCCCAATAAGTTCAGAGGTATGTTAGCATTTGGCAAAGCACAGATGAACTGAACAGCTACAGTTTTCAGCTGCTGAGCCACAGCAGGAAGGACTTCCTTCTGTTCCATTGCTCAGTCCAAGTTAATTCACATGTATTGCCCATCCCCAGTGTCTGAAAGCATCCAGGTAGGTGTACCAAGGTAAAACCTAACAACTTGCAGTTCTGTTACCGAAAATGAACAATTGCATTTCCTTGTGGTAACTTTAGTTTGCTTAAATTAGAAGAGGACTGTATGTCTGCGTGTGTATGTGTGTGTGCACGCATGCACATGTGTTTACTGTTAAGATTTGAAATTGTTTAGGGCTTTATTTTTGCAGATGTGATATGTGTCCACTTGCCGAGCTAACCTCCAGCTTCACTGTTTGGTAGCAATGAGAAGCTTTGCCCCCACATCACAAAAAAGCCATGATGGGCAGATTCAGCCCTCCAAAAAAGAAGGAGGGATGAAAGCAAAAAAGGAGGGATAAAAGTGGGGTCTCTGCATGGATGTTTGCAGAAGACCCAGCAGACCAACCTGAGGGAGAGTTACTGAAAACTGATCTCCTGGAGAAATAACTGGAGAGCTTACAGTTCCTCAGATAAGACAGGAAATGGCAACAGCAAAGAGGAAGCAACCCAGATGGCCCATAAGCAGACTAATTATATGAAAGACCCAGAAGCAACTCTGAAGTTACCAATCCAGCTGCTGAGAGAGTCTGCCAGGTTGCCAGATGTTGCCAATGAAAACCCATCTTCCACAGTTCATCAAAGACGTGGAGCAGCCGCGTGAAGTGAAACCTTTGCCAATAAAATAAATATTTTATCTGAAAAAATATTTTCTACTAGGATACATGTTGAAAAAATATAAAATATTAACAACATGCCCAACCCCATGTTACAGTAGATAAATAATGAAACATACATACAGAATATGTTGGCATGATCTTCTTATTGATAGGAAATACCTATGCTTAACATCTAAGGCTACAGTCTTGGATTGTGGTAAACAAAGGGGTTTTATGAGGCGTGGGGTTGACGGCACACAGTTGTGTTTTGGGTAGTTTGCCTTGAATCTAGCAATCACTTTTGCCACTTTGAGATAAAAGGCTTAAAGACAACAAAGCTGGAGGAGCCAAAGGTGACATTAGTAAGTGCTGGAAGGCAGGGAGACTGCAGAACTGACAGCGAGCCACCTTGCAGCTGCCGAGTCACCTCTCCCAGAGGCCACACGGTGGAAAGCCGTGTCCTCCAAGACACAACAAAGAGGGGAAGCAATTCTAGTCAGGTAACTTGCATTTTGCTCCTGACAAATTTTATGAACTGAGCAAATGGGTGTCTGCAAAGAAGGCTTCCCCTAGCGACTGGTAAAGCATCAGCGCAAGGAGCACTATACATGTATTATTGGCTTCAACGCTAGCGACACAGGCTACCCATCAGATTCATGCACAAAGGCTAGTCTTAATTTTGCCAAGAGATCAAATTAATATTTCATTTAAAAATCATGAAATTATGCATTTTAAAAATCCTGTGTAATTTTTCAAATGTGGCTATTAACATTGCCAATCCAATGCCTTGGAAATATTATGTCTGTTCATCCTAGAGGCCAAAGACCAAACTGCCTGTGTAGTCTGTTAGCAAGGCAAAACATCTCTTTTTCCAATGAACATGTATGGGTGCACTGGGATTCACGCAAGCAGATTTGGCAGCTTTTTCAAGTATTTCTTGGACTGCAGAGCATACGCTGAACATGGGGAGCTTTTTCTGTTCAGGAATATGATGTGAATAAGAATGTGCTACTGGAGGATGAGCTATGGCACTTCCACCATAATTTAATTTGTCAAATACAGTTTACAATAGTTTATAATAGTAATCAATAGGACAACATGTGTAAAAACTGCGAGGGCTAGGGTTGCAGGATCTTGCCCAGCATGTCTTTAATAATACATAATTCCTTAAATGTGCGACTAAATCACTGAAATATATGAGCTTAATTTGGAACCTTTTCCACTTTGAAAATTCATATCCCTTTTTTAATAACTGGCTACAACATTTGCAGAATAGACCAGATTTTTCTGATTTGTTCCTTGGCTCTTGAATGCGCTGAATGGGATGGATTCCCCAAGATGGATGTGAAAAACCTATAAAACTCAGGAATATGTCCTTTGTGGCTCTCTCCCCTGCCTGTTTATACCTTGCCTTACCCCGATGACTTAAAAGACAATCCTGCAGGAGACCTAAACGTGGCCATTTTTCTGAGTTCTGCAACACACAGATTTATTGCTGGCTGTCAGAGTTAGAAAGTATTCACATTCATTTGGGAACGCATTTCCTGAAACTTAACAGACTTGACAGAACAAGAGTCGGGGAGAGGGCAGGTAGTGAGAAAGAAACCTGCATAATATAACCCGTTATTCCTTGTTTGGTAAACAAATTATAGTCTTGATTATAATCTTGATTCACAAAGTATGCCTTTACTCCTCCAAAGATCACTTTATACATACTTGGGAATACTGGATGTCCTGCGACTACTGATTATCCCTAGGGAAAACTCTAAATTTGCTGCTACATTTTTAATGTACATGTGCTTAGCTACTTCAATTAGATCTCCTGGCATTGTCCTGTATTTAAAAGAAGCCACACTACCAGATGTGATGCCTTCAGGATAGTAAGGTAATCAGGTCTGACGATGCAGCAACAAAAGACCTGGAGAAGCTGGCCGGTTCAGTAGCAGGTGACACAACGCCTCTCACCCTCAGGGTCCAGGATAGGTAGGATACAAAATAAGTAGTACATGGTAACAGCCTGGCAGAAGACCGCTACTTCTCCTTGCATTTGCTAACTGAGAACATAAAATGTTACCTGCAGATGATCTGATTTTATTGTATTTTTGTGCCCCACTCAAGGGCACGCTGCCTGTCAGCCAGCTCCTCAGAAGAGGTACAAGCGGTACATGGTACAAACTTGCCCCTGACAATCACAAAACGGCCCGTTCTTCCTGTGAGTCCTCCATAGCTCACGTAAGAGAAGAAAATACCAGAAGACCAAGAGTTTTAAAGAAGTTTCAGGCAAATCTTTTCTAAGCAGTACGACTACCTGTTCCTGTTTTTATCTGAGCGTGAAGAATCCACAACAATGAAGAGAAAAATTAAAGTATGAAGAGAAAGCTATTAGTGGAGACAGTGGGCTTGAGCCGGCCAAGGGATCTCATCAAGCACGCCCAAAGTGTCAGCAAAACAGTCTCGGTGGAGCGAGGATACTAAATGAAATGACACTTCAAAACGTCAGAGTGACACAGTGTACATATGTGTGTACGCAAATGTGTGTGTGTGCGTGTGGGGAAGGGATGCAAAAGGAAGACAAGTCAAAGGCAGACAAAGAGGTGCCAGAGAGGGGCAAAGAGCATGCTACATTCTGCACTGTAGGCAATTAACGGAATAATGTACACATGAATTAACTCATTAATGATTCCTGGAGTGAATCTTAGAGATCATGAAAAACCACCTGACAAGCCTCTACAAAAAAAAGCTGTTTGGTAAATGGGAAAAAACCCCCCACAAACAAACCCAAGTTGGTTTCAACATTTATTTATAATTTGGTGCACAATTCATAAATCAAGAAACAAAAGTCAGGGTATATTTTTAATTAAAGCTTTTACTGATCACAATATAGGGTATAAGAAATTGAATTGATAGATGATTTATTATTATGATAAAACTAAAGTCTTTATATTCTTAAGTGGAGCAAAGCAGACAGCAATATGTTCGTAATATAAAGTTCTTACTATGAATGAAAAATGGATTAAAACTGAGATATTGTTTAGCAAGACAGACAAATCTGTGTTTCTTTTTGGTTGTGAAACTATTATAGCCATACATAACCAATAAGTATGAAGAATTGGCACTGGGGGAAGTCATCTTGCCAGTTTGCCCTACGTGTCTGTGTTTGGCAAACACAGTCTGCAGGGTGTGTATTCCATTTGCACGTAATCAGATCTCTGACCTGTAACATGTACATTCTGGAACATTAATTGGCACAATTAAAAAGTTATTTAGAGGATGAGCTTGGGGCAAAAAATGTTGTCACATCGCAGAATCCTGAAATGCAACCTCGATTTCATAATAAGCTGGTTTAACCATTTTTAGAGAGATGTTATGAGTGTTCACTGGCGGGGGGGGAGAAAGTAATGATCAAGCTACCCATGCAACACACAAATCTGAAGAGTCCAGCATGTGTCAGTGCACAGCAAATTTATTCTATAAAGTGACTAGTGTGAGAAAGAATTAGAAAGGATTATAAAAATACACTACCATATGCTGTAGTAGTTGAAAGCAATTAATCCAGTTCTTAAATTCTATTTTAAACTCCCTTTCATTTCTTCCCATAGAAAACTAGAAGCCACATTGCTTTGTTTGAATGCTATGTAGTTAATTACATCTTCCAAGAAACTCTTTTAAAACTAAATGTAATGTTTAATTACAAAATGCCTCCTTGAAAACAGTTAGCTTGCACATTGATTTGTAGTTCATTAAAAAATGCTTCCTTAATTATATTTACAGCCAGAAAATACATTAAGAGTCTATAGAGAAATTTTGAAATTACAGCATGAATTGTGAAGAGAAAGTTACAATTCAAATAGTGGACAACCGACAGCCATGACTGACTAATTGCTGCCTTTCCGTAATTTCAAAACTTAATTGTTGTAAAAATAATAATTGGAAAACACAGTGTTCATTTTAACTGCTATCAATATTACATTTTTTTATAAAAGTAGATTTTCAAGGACTAATTAGAAGGCAAATCAATTGCATCAAACAAGTGTAGAGTTCACATTAGCTGTTGGACTGATCACCTCAACACACGGGGTTCACGGCTAAGGGCAGCCCGCGCTTTGGTTCGTAAGGTGTTGTCCTGGAAACCATGCGGATGCAGTCGATAACAGGGCAGACGCTGAGACACAGGGTGCAGCCTGTACAGCTGTCAGTAACCGTGGGCAGGTGGGTTTCGGGATCAAACTGGATAGCCTGCGAACAGGAATAAACATTACTGATGTCACTCACAGAAAAGGTCAAAACTGCTCCCATTTTAGCATCTGCATTTCCTGTGCTACAGCACTTGGAGACATCTTGGTGTGATTCTGCACTGCAGCTATAGCAACTGTTCAACTGGCAGGGAACAAAACAACCCCCCCTCCTGACACTTTAAAATTAGAAATATGGGCCAAATTACACCTTAGTGAAAGCTCATGGGTCACAAGGGCTGGTTACAAAAGGAGGAGTTTGGCCCATGATATTTAAACTCCCAGAGGGATATTTCTTGGTCATGTGAAGGAAATATTTCGTAAGACAGCAATTTGCCAGGGTTATTGGTTCAGAGGAGACACCAGACCATGTCTGTACAGCTTCAGCACAACGTTGGCCACAGTGTGTTCTTTTGACTTTTATTTTCAGCACAGCATAAACAACCTAATTTAATGAATAGCAGAGAAAAACACAGCATGCTGTGCCTCGTATGATTATTTTCCTTTGCAAATCTTTGAAAGGGATATCTGAGTTTTGGGCAGGCAGAGCTTGCTTTAGTTCTCACGTTTCCATGCAGTGAATCCTCATTACCAATTAGAGTGATAAGTGTATTTGAATGTGAAATAACAATTGCAGTCTCAATGAAATAAGCTCCTGGTATAATGGAAATGGCAATTAAAAGCAAAACCAAAAGCATCACACAACTGCAAAAGCTTCAATATCTAAGAAGCAAGCAAATAAAAAAAATCCCACTGAGTAGCTACTTTTAAGAGTTTGGGGAAGGAAAAAATCAGGCCTGAAAGCTGAACTCTCACTTCTCTGCAAACAAGTGGTGGTGCCTCAGCAAATCTCCCTAACCACCGTTAGCAACTGGGGGAGCCAGGGAGGAGATGGCTGGTGCTGGGTTGGTGGTGCTTGCAGGTTGGCTCCGAAGGCAGATTTGCGGCATTTGGGGTTTCACTACTAGGAAAGCACAGAAGTTGCTGTAGCAACCAGCAAGGGCATGAAGGAGGTACTAACTGCCCTGAATCTAGAAGTTTTAGTTCAGCTTGAGCACAAAGAGAGCTTTGGTTTGTGAGTGTTTAAGAAGGACACCTTCCTCTCTCCCTAACAACAATGCACATCTTCAAAGGGAGTTCACAGAGGGAGAGGAAGGCAGGACTACAGTGCTAACTTTAAATTAAGGAAAGCTTTTCTACTGGGAGTCCTACAAGGTGATAGCTCTGTAGAGCAGCATGGATATTTTTGAAACAGAGAAGCACAAAGCAGATGCTATTTTGAAGTGTGTGTGTGATTTCTTTGCAATTAAGAATTGCTTTGCAATTCTTTGCAATTAATTTCTTTCCAATTTCCTTAATTAATTAAGGACAAAACTTTTTTATGTGCTTAGAAAATCTCCTGGGGTTTTAAACTTTGGTTCTTTTGGTGCTGATTTTATTTTTTCCAGTTATAGAAAAGAAAGTTTTACTAAATAGAAACGCAGTCTTTTGCCCTCCAAGGGCTATATTCTCACCTTCACTGGGAAATATGATGGAAGGAGAAGAGCTGAAGATTGCAGTGTCAAGAAGAAATTTAGACAGTTAAAAGGCTACTGCAGTAATCTAATCTGGTATAAATGCAGTATTAATTTTCTCATGTCAGTGAAAAAAACGTTTACCTTTGCTCTGACACACTTGTTTTAATTGCAGGGGTTGATTTTAAATGGGAAGACTTCTTTCTTTGACTGTATGTAGTTAAATTCATGAGACCTACTATCGATTAGACTGAATTAAGGATAAACAAAAGGTCATGTGTTCAGAGGAAACTTGGTGTTCAGTTAAAAGTATTTGTTTCTGACAAACTATTCTCAGACTGGGATGAATGGGAAGATTCCATGGAGGTTATGCTAGACCATATTTTGGTTTTCTAAAAGAGCATGAGTCCTCCTTTTTACTGCAGACCAGTCCATCAGCTCCAGTGGACATGGCAAGGAATGGCACGTAGAAATGCTGATACATTTCATACAACTTATGTTACCATACTGAGCAGAAATCAAGGAAATATTTTGCTGTAAACAGGAGCCCCAGCTCAAAATTGTGCTATTTTCTGGTCACAATGATTTCTGCAAACTTCAACCTGCTGCTTTAAAGCCTGGCAGCTATCCTGGAGAAAGGATTTGTACCTCAATCAAGATCAAAACAGAAACCCACCTGCCTGAAACCTGAATTAGTTCAAGTTCAGTTACGCTGATGGAACAAGGGCTAGGTTTCTTAAAAAGCATTTGGCAATAAGAACAGCTTTTGTCTCCCCACATCCCCTTGGTGGGAAGGGATGCATTCTTCCCTTTCTCCCTCATGTACTTGAAAACTGTCAAAGAACTGCATTTACTGCTATCTGACTCATGTCTCCTTCATTTTCTTCCTCTTAAAAAGAATCCCCCTTCCCACTTGCAGTTAGGGAGAGTGACCTAGAGCGAGCCAGCGAGATGCGGTACACTCAGCAGGGCAGACAGGGCTTGTGCGGCATAGCCTGGGAGCATGCTGGGATTCAAATCCAATATTTTAGACATCTGTTTTTCCCACCTGCTCATTAACAGAAGGTGGATTCTTTCTTCCCAGCAGCAGAAAGATAACTCATCATGCCTTTCTGCTAATTACAGCTGTGCTCTTACCTGGTAGCCAGAATCATTACAGGTCATGTAACATTTGCCACAGTTGATACACATTTCCTCGTCAATCAGAGCCACAACTTGCTCTGTGTTGCAGAGCTCACCATATGTTCCAATATACTGCAGTGCTTTTCCAATTACATCCTAGGGAAAAAAAAAGTTATCGACTCATTTAGAAGATACCTAAGCAGTTTCTATAGCTGCACAGGAGCACTCTCTAGTACCTTAATATGGAAGATTTGGCCACGCATTGTGATGATGTTTAGGATTTTTCCTATAAATTTCCAAGTTGCTGACCTTCATACCTCCTGTAAAATACGAAGAATGCTCCATACAGGCACATTTTGAATGTAGGCAGCACTAGAAGTATATATTCGTATATGAACACATTCTACAAATAGGTTACACATTTAGTACTTGATTTGAATGTGCTATTGTTTTGCCATTATTGTGTGAAACTTCAAGGAACAAAATGGAGCACAAAACAGGAGTGACATGCTAGAATCAGGTCATCCTTGGTCCTTTCTCAATAGCACAGATTTAAGAACTCACAGCAAGAAAAGAAAGGGGCATGATCAAATAAACTGACAGAGAGAACAATAACTGCTTTTCTCTCTTTAGTAAAATGTGCAAATGACGTGATCATCAGTTTACTGCAAATATTGTACAGAAGTAAGCTGTGGGTCTAATCCTGCAAATCTTGATTCAGTTTTGTTAACTTCACAGGGAGGAATTTGTGGCATCAACCTAACACATCTGTGCTGCAAAAGTAAAGGTGTATGGCAGGACAATGTATGTGTATGTACCACAAGGGGAAAACATACCCTCTAAAAGAAGTTGTTGGGGACCTACCTGAAGCAAACCATTTCCACTTTACATCAAGGGAAACTCCACAGTTCAGTGGCAGTTCAGCTTTACTGAGTCAATGGGAGAGATGGGAAAAGTCCCACATCCTTTGGACTACAGCTCTCCCTCACTTAATGTAGTTTAACTTATGGAAGTATAGCATAGATTATGAACATTACTGCACTTTAAAAGATTCATTCCATGGCGCTGTATCGGTTGCCTGGATATTTTGTAAGTGTACCAAGCACTCTTCTACAACAGTTCCCATGTTGCAAAACAAGCTTGATTTTATGTGCAAGATTCTACATTGTTAAGATAAAGTTAGGCTTATTAAATGAAGGTTATGTGATGCAACAATACATTTTACTTTTGTTTTAAAAAAGGTGTATAACTGTTAAGTATTAGAGAAATCTCATTGAGTGATAGGAGAGCAGAACTGGCTTCAAAGTCATTCTGCTGTAATAAACCAAGAAGTCTTTATGATTTTGATTATGGAATTTGATCCAAGTCAACTGAAAAATGCTCAAGATCAAGCCAAATACTAGACACAGACAAGTCTGCCCAGAATTATAAGCTTCAAAGTGTTTACCTTTGGTCTTGCATCGCCAAGAAACATGACAAGGATTTCTTTTTGTATTCTGTTTCTCAGTATTTTTTGAAGAAGCAATACTTACCTTATTCCTATCAGTCAAAAAAATTATTCTGAAATTATCAGCAACCATTTTAAGTGTGTAGTAGTATGCTATATTTAACCTGTATAATTTATAATCACATACAATGCTCTGTATATTGTTTTCAATCCTCATTGCAGAACTGGATTACAGTAACTTAAATCTTCATTGCATATCTTATTTTGGGCAGCCTTACTTTCAAACAAACTAAGCAACCCTAATTATTCCTATGCCACATCAGAGCAATAGGGTAATATGGCTTTATTGATATTAGCTCTAAAGGAAAGCTCTGCTACATGAGTTAAATGCAAAAATGGGTCCAACCTTGTCTTCCTGAGTCTGCTGAGAACTTGCAACAGCTCTACTTTCTGAATGAATGAGTCCCATTCATCTCAGTGAAGTCTTAACTTTGAGACCTTCCTGGGCTTCAGCACTTAAATTACAATAGTATCTTTATGCAATGAGACAAATGTATTTGTTCGCTGGATGCAGTGGCAGGATCTATGAAGTTGCTCTTAATGACTGTTGAGGTAGGAAATTCAACCATATCCTCAGCCCAGGAAGAAGGACAGGGAAATCGTACTATTTTCTTGTTCCAAAACCACTCAAATGTTTTCTCTCTGCCAAACCCCTAAGTTGCTGACATGTGAAATACCTTGGTTGTATGCATTCAACACTAAAAGCCTTCCAGTTCTTCTCAGCTACATGCAGACAACATTAATGCTCTTCCACCATAAAACAGCTATGACATATTGCTAAAGGCAGCATGATGAGTGTGGACAGAGGACTGTAAGTAAGTGAGCAAGTTAACACAGCTAAATGAGTTAGCACTCATCAATAGAGCTGTGCAAGCTGATTATGAGCATGGTCCAAATTCACTGCAAATTTGAAGGAAAATCTGTTTGCTTAAACCACTGTAAAAGGTCAGTTAACTACTATGAAAGTGGCTTAGCTAATACTTTTTACTTTGGTATTGCCAAGGACTAGACTTGAACACACAGCCCTTTAATGTGCCTCCACTGATGAGCTACAGTAACTAACTCAGTCAAATGCAATCTCTTAGGAACTGCTCACACCCCTGTATTTTCATTTCCATGTCTTCCTCAGAAAAGTTCATGGATTTACTGGGAATTGCTCAGCAGTTTTCAGGTTGCTACAGTTCTCAGGTTTCTGCATTAGTTGTATCTTCTGTATTAGTTGAAAAACTGTAGTTGTAGAATTCAGCTCCAGCTTGTTTCAAGTCTCATATAGACTTGTCCGTATCGTACCTGTTACAGGTTTCAAAATACATGTCTGTGTGATCTACTGCCCCCAGCAATACTAAGTAACCTATAAGCCTCTGTTGTGTAGCCCCCAAACATTCCACTGTATGTCACAAATGCACGTGTCATCTGCAAGTACTGGTCTGTGTACTGAAGAATTTGAAGAAATTAAGTAAAACCTGTACAACCTACAATGAAGTAGCTTTCCACTGCCTGCTCATGTTGTAAAAGTATCAACATGGGGACATTCCTGATAGTGAAGGGCTTTTTAACCTAACAAAAGCAGACTTTACAGAGCGCAGGTAATTAACAATTTTCTCAGGGAGGTTCTGGATTCACATTTGTATTCTTTAAATATCATTTGGATGTTAACAAACCCCACAAAGCTCGAGCAGGTTGCAGAGATGGGGTACTCAAATCATCATGGGATGGAGGGCCTTGCTTATGAGAGAAGACAAAAAGAGACTAACAAGATGTTTAGCCTAGGAAGACGAAGGCAGAGCTGGAATATGACGTCTCTTTATGTACGCCTTAGGGAGGGAAAAGAGCTATTTAAGTTAAATGACAATGTTGGCACAAGAACACATGATTATAAGTCAGCCATGAATAAATTTAAGGCTGGAAATTAGAAAAGGCTTTTTAAATGGGAAAGGAGTGAGGTGG